>CM071924.1:48874347-48974066 GCA_016081115.2 Rehmannia glutinosa | reverse complement strand
CCATTGACAAACTTAGTTCCTCTGTCGGATCTTATCTTTGATAATGGATTGACTCTCTTCTCATTTTGAACACTATTCATTAACCGAGAAAGCTTTTTGCAAAGTTTCTTTTCTTTTTACACATAAAAGATGGTCCAAGTGTATCATGAGAAATCATCCACCACCACAAGGGTGTATTTCTTTGCACCGATATTTATTTGGTTTCACCGGTCCAAATAGATCCATATGCAATAGATGTAAAATCTTTGTTGATGAAGGACTTGGCTTTTCCTTGAAAGATGATTTAATTTGTTTTCCTTTCTAGCTTGCATCACATATAATTTCCTTCTTGTATATTGAGTCCGCAATCCTTTAACCAAATGACTCTTGCAAGCTTGTTGATAGTCTTGAAATTCGAGATAACTCAACTTTTTGTGCCACCACCCAACATGCTTCAATTTGTGCTTTTTGCCAATAAGCATGTGCTTAGTGTAGCAAAGAGTCAGTCTACTACATACATATTTTTTTTTAATTCGTGATAGCACAATTTCATTTGTTTCAACATCTCGACCGATAAAATCCCATATTGAATCCAACATTGTATCCTTATCATATAGTTGGCGGATACTTAGCAAATTGAAATTCGGACCTTCAACAAATGCAACATATGTGATCTCTGTCATTTTTCTAGATGGATCCAGTGCCTTTTATTTCCCCGAGCTTCATTTCCTCCAAATATAACTTTGGCTCCTCTTGATTCCTTGAAGTTTGATAGATTGTTTTTATTCCTGTGTCATATGTCCTGGAACAACCACTATTCATGTACTATGTTCCTTGGTACTACCTATTCCTTGAACCTCGCAATCAAAGAAATCAAACTTAGGTAGCCATATCTGTTTGGGTCCCCGAGGGTTAGCACTATAAGGTGTTCCAACCAATTTACAACCAAAAGATCTGACTCAAGGGGTTGCCACCTTTTTAGTTCCAGGTCATAATGAATTTTAGCAAATGGTTTGGTGCTATTGGTACATACAACTGCATCTCTTTTGTTCAGTATGTTTGTGTATGCATTTGTGTATTTGGTTTTCTCGTGAAAATATGGAAAATGTTGTGCATGGTGTGCATTGATCCGGGTGCGTATGTGTGCTGATTTCTCGCTTTGAGAATTACCTATAATGATTTTAGGTCTTTGCCACTTGGGCTTGTTTCCTTAGGACTTTGCCGCCGATATTTCATTGGTGGGTCCCAATCACTTGAATTGGATAATTTCTACCATTCCCGTCATATGATTTCTTATATTGAAATCTTTGTGGTTTTGTAGTTAGTTTAGACTTAACAAAATATTTCTTTGTTTGGAGTCCGTTGATGAACTTTTCAATTTTGTTTTAATTGTTCTTTCAAAGATACTCAATCAAGCTTTTTCTTTTGCCTTTATAACCAAGGCCAACATGCGTGTGATTATATGTTGGTGCAACATATGGTGATTTTAGATTTTTGGACTCCCCCATTGCTCCAGGATCCTTTTTCTAAAATCACTCTTGGAGTTTGAGCATTTACAAATGAATTAAATCCTAAACTACTTTGTCTCCAATTTATTTTTGAATCATTATCAATTCATCCAATGCTTTGGATGATTTGCTGAGTGATGCAATAACATTTTTAAGCTCATGTTCCCTCTTTTTTTTTTTTTTGCAAAAAGCAAGGTCCGCTTCTCCTTCGCGATCTCAGTCTTTAACTCTTTGTTCTCATCAGCTATGTGACTTAGAGTACTCAGCTCTTCAGTCAACTGTGAGTTTTGGTTTTTGAGTTGGTTGCGTTCCTTATTCAAAAGTGTGTGTGAGGATTTAATGTGCTCAAAGTCTTTCATCATTTTGCTTAATGAATCATAAAGATCAATGGGTGATGATGTGTGTGTGTCATGATCACTATCATACGAATATGAATCGATGAGTTTAGATTACCTCATCTTCTTGTTTTTTTGCCATGAGGCAAATCAATGCCTTTTCTTTAGTATCAAGAGAGTAGTCACTTCACTTATGTCTCACTGATTGTCTCTTTGCACTTGGATGTCTCGAGACTCGCAACTATCATTGATTTCTTCTTTCTTGTATACTTTCCTCAAGACCTTCTTTTCTCATCATTCATGTACTTGTTGACTAGTGGATAGGTGGTCAATTGCAAAGTGACACTGGGCCGTCGCAATTCCAAAGACAAGTCTTCCACTTTCTTCTCAACTTTTTTGGGGATTCTCTCATCTTTTCCTTTAGGGGAGCCAAATGCCTTCTCGAGGACTCTCCTTTATTCCTCTTATAGTTCTTATTAAAGAACTTGTTAAACCTCTTTGACCATTAAGCGCGCTTTCCTCTTTGACAATGATGCTCTTGGAGTCAACCGACTTGGATTATCCTACCATCGGTCACCGCCTTTTGTGCAAATGCATTATCTCATCTTGCTCTTTCCTTTTGAGCTCGAATTCATAAGCTTTCAAGTCGAGAATAATTCATGGTTTGAAATCTTGGTTAAGTCCATAGAGGTCCTTAAAGCCATCACTTTCATTTTCCACTCACCGGGAGTGCTTTTAATTTTCATACACATTTCTTTATGTATATATTCTTTTCCTAAAGCAAACACCTCACTTATTATCTCTATAAACCTTGCATCCAATCGATCTAATGACTCTCCGGTCATCATTTTGAAATTCTCAATTTTTGGAACTCCAACTGTAAGCTTGTTTTCCTTTATCTCGCTTCTAAACCTTCATAAATTAAAGAATACACATCTTGTTGGTATGAGTAGTACCTATCAAATCTTTTAAGCTTTCCTTAATTGCACAAGTCCCTCCCATACGTGCACAATGCCATAATTTTGTCTTCCTCGTGTGTGAGATTGGTTCATTCATATTCCCCCTACGCCTAGAATCCTCGCCGTAAGTCTCTCTTTGTCTCAGGCTTTCTTCTCTCGCACCGACGATCACTCCCCACTCTTTATCCATAGGTGTCACATGCCCACCTGGCTCCGCTTGGTTCATCTCGATACACACCGCACTAGGAGAGGTCCGCTCTAATACCATCTATAACAACCTCGCCTTCCAAATCAAAACCGCCCCCATAAACCAACACGAGTTTTTCTAGCGTGTTTTGTCCTCACTCACGCCGCATCCTCAGAGCAAGTTTCCGGAGGGTCAACTATCCCATAATTGCTCAAGGGCCAAACACACTTACCTTTTGAGTTTTCTATGAGATGAGCAATAGAAAGGAAGATGCATCTTGTTGGTATGAACAAGACTTATCAAATCGTTTAAACTCTCCTTAATTGTATAGTTCTATACCCTCGCACAGCTCCCTAACCTCATCTTCTTCGGTGTGAGATTGGTTTATTCATGTCCTCCTCCGCCAGAAGAAGTACCGCCAGAGCCGCTCATTGTCCGTGCCTTTCTTTACACCGACAATCACTCCCCGGCCCTCTTCGACCCCGAGTCACATTTCACTATTCATCCAAATACATATTTCTAATTTTGAGTCATATCCAATCATTATTTTAGTATTTCGTATCATATCAATTTTTATTGTTATATTTTAATCTCATATTCAATCACACTCTCAAAATTTATTTTTCATTCAAAAACTTTTCATCTTTATTTTCTCGCGTAATGAAAATTTTGAAAATGAAAGGATATCAATAGCAACCTTAGGCTTCATTTTGATGGATGGATTTCAAAGTTGAAGATTTCAAATCTATAGTAACAAATACATCAAACAAGGTCGCTCCAATGTTTTCAAGAGTTTGGTGTGGAAAAAAATGGCCCTCTATTGTCATATACAAAAATTTAAAACTAACTAGATAATCAATATTACAAAAAATAATTCATTGATCAAAACATAAAATAATAAAATATTATATTTCGGTTTTCAATTTTCGCAACTTCTATTTTTGAGTGTTAGAATTGAAAGATCAAGTTTGGTCAACAAACGTTAAAAAGAACTCCGTTAAGCTAATATTAAAAAGTCGAAATTTGGCAAAACAACTAAGTCTTTTAAGACAATCGTGTTAAGCTTAAGCAAGAAGAGTTAACCACTCACCGACTCGAGAGAGTTGTTGATAGAGTAACTCAATTGTATGAAATTAACTTTTAGAAAATTAGTTTTTGGTTTTACGCCAGAAGTCTTACACCCTTTTAAGCTTGGTTTATCAACACTTATACTTTTGATTAGTTATTATCTAGATGGATAGCAAATGAAGCAAGTAAACAAAATGCATAATTTAAAGTGTAGAAATTAAATAACACAAAGATTTATAGTGATTCGAGGATGGGGTAATTCGCCTACTCACTCTTCTCCTACCCGGGAGGAATCCACTAATGCAACAATCACTTCGTTAAAAAGCATAGTCCAAGATAGCTCGATCACACAACTGCCTAATCTTCTCGGGACTCATAACTCTTAGAAGGCACCACGCCTCACTACTTTAGCTCTTCAAATCTTTAGGATTGATCACACAACCCTCCTTTATATATGAACCAGGTTCGACCTTGAACCACTCGAACATCCTTCAATATTGGGAAAAACGACTTTTTTGTTTGCTTTCACAAAAGTTTTCCTCTTTAATTTGATGAACATCTTCAATCTTTCCACTAAAAGGTGTAGGATGAAATGTCTTCGATTTAGGCTTGAGGATTTTTGAATATTGCTTGAGAGAGAGTATTTTGCAGTTCTTGCTCCAATGTTTGCTTTGAGTTATGCTTCTTTTTCTCTTTGAAAATTCCTCGGCCTTTTATAGTAGGAGTTCAAATTTTGTCTTGGAGAGATAGACAAAATTCAAAAATCTTACTTAGTGTTGGTTTGCTTGTCTTGTTTGCAGACTTTGTTGTTGACCCAACCTTGTTAATGATACTTGCAGGGCTTCCAAAAGATATTAGAGTTCAGACTTCCCATTTGCTTATGCTTCTTGCACTCTTTTTAGTAGGAACACTTTAAGGTTGCGATCCGCCACCATTATAAAATTAGGTAGGTTCTTTGACTTTAACACAACAAACTCTTTTTAGTTGTCTCTCGAAGTCCTTCAATGCTTTACCACTTGACGTGAGTCATCTCCATCATTCATTGGTTGACTGCTATAAGTCTTCCAAAGACTTAGCCGATGTATTGATCAAGGTCTTCTTATCCACTTAGTCGCGACTGGTGATTCTATTTCGCATTCTTGAAGAAATCTCTCAAGCATACTCTACTAAGCTACTATTTGACTCGGCTAATACTTTATCTATTACAAAGTAGAATTTACATACGTAATTGGGGTACGCCAACTTCCTAATACAAAGTTTTCTAAGCATCATCAAAATCTATACAATAAATTTCCTAACAATATGCTAATATTAAATTTTCGCCAAGGATGGCTCGCCATAGAACTTATTTGAATACATTGGATTTCAAAAATTTAGGCTCTTAATTTGAGCTATTGTTTGCCAACTTTCTAATCTAAGTTTCACATGGTATCATCAAACTCAACTCGGCTTCTTTCCTTTACCTTTATAATTAAAGTGAACGTAACATGTGAGTGTTTGTGATTGTGTGTGGATGCAACATATGGTGCTTTTGGCTTTTGGGGTCCCCCATTTGTTTGATGATCATTTTTCCATAACCACTCTTGGAGTTTGTGCATTGACAAAAGAATCGAAACCTAGTCTGTTTTGTCTCCATTTTTTTGTATCATCATCAATTCATCTAATGTTTTAGATAACTTGTTGAGTGATGCAATCACATTTTTAGACTTCTTGTTCCCTATTTTCCTTTTAAGCTATATGTCGCTTTGACCTTAGCTATTAGCCTTTAACTCTTTGTTCTCATCGCCTATGTGACTAAGAGTACTCGATTCTTGAAACCAAATTGTGAGTTTTGCACTTCGAGTTGGATTGTTTTCCTCATTTAAAGTGTGTGTAAAGATTTTATGTGCTCAAAATCTTTCATCATTTTGCCTAATGAATCATAAAGATCTATGGGTGATGAAGTGTGTGTCATGATAACTATCATCATAATTTGAGCTAGATGAGTTAGAATTCACCTCATCTTCCTATTCCTTATACATGAGATATATCAATGCCTCTTCTTCAGTATCTGAGGAGTAGTCAGCTTCACTGCTGTCTGATTCACTTGTCTTCTTACACTTGTTTGTATATGTTTCTGCAGCCATCATGGCTTTCTTTCTTTCCTGTCTTCTTTCCCTTAAGACTTTCTTATCCTTTTCATTCCTGTATTTGTTGATTGGTGGATAAGGGCAGTCAATTGTAAAGTGACCTGGCTATCTGCAATTCCAGCACAGATCTTCAACTCTCTTGTTCTCAGCTCTCTTGGGGTTTCTCTTCCTTTCTTTGGAAGGAGCTGAGTGTCTTCTTGAGGATTCTCCCTTATTTCTCTTGTGGTTCTTGTTGAAGAACTTGTTGAACCTTTTAACAATTATGGCAATCTTCTCTTTATCAATGATGTCCTTAGATTCAACACTCTTTGATTCTCCAGCCACCAGAGCATGTCTTCAGTACAACTATCTCTTCTTGCTCTTTCCTTTTGAGCTCGAATTCATATGCTTTGAGATCTGAGAATAACTCATGGTTGGAAATATTTTTCTGGTCCATTGAATGTCTGAAAGCCATCACCTTCATTTCCCACTCAGCTGGGAAAGATCTGAGAATTTTCATACACATTTCCTTCTGTGTATATTCTTTTCCTAGAGCTGATAGCTCATTTGTGATCTTTGTAAATCTAGAATCCAACTGATCCAATGATTCACCAGCTATCATCTTCAAGTTCTCAAACTTCTGCACTGCAACTGTTAATTTATTTTCTTGTATCTTCTATAAGCTTTCGCAGATGAGAGTCAGCTTTTCCCATATTTCATTCGCAGTCCTGCAAGATTTAACCTTATTAAACATTGCTTTATCAAGAGTTTTATATAAAATGTTCTTGCCACATTGTCCAAGTTATATCTCTTTCTATCTTCATTGGTCCATTCGCTTCGAGGCTTCTCCACCTCAGCAGGTCTTTCAGCAGCAACATCTCCAGCAGCTTTTACAGTTGTATTCACCTTGGTGATTTTAATGGGTCCATCTTCGATGTCAAACCACATTTCATCATGCAAAGCTGAGAGATGTGCCTGCATAAGAATCTTCCAATCATCAAACTCTTCAATGTGAACATGGGGATACATGATAGATTTGCTTCCATTATAATAACTTTGAAAAACTTCAAGTGTTGATGTTTTTGAAAAGATTGAGATCTAATTCAATAACCAGTGTGGAAGGTTCTTTGAACTAATCGCCCTGATACCACTTGTAGGTCCCAAGGGGTGTCAATTAAGTCTAGAGGGGAGAGGGGGTTTCAATAGACTTAACCAATTTTTTGATTTTAAATCAAATCAGTGTTTTCTCAAGAAAACAACCATGTCTCTTGGGACACAGCTGGTTCAAACCTCAATAGGAGAGTTAACCACTCAACAGACTACAGAGAGCTGTTGATAGAGTAACTTAGCTTAGTGAAGTTAGCTTTTTATAAAATCAGTTTTCTTGATTTTTAACAGTGGAAGTCTTACACCCTTTTTAATATTGATTTTTAACACTTGTTTTAGACTTAGTTATTATCAGTTGGATGGGCAAATATATCAGCAAGTAATAAATATATGCAGAGAGTAAACTGCTGAAAGCAAATGACACAAATAATTTTCTAGTGGTTCGAGGATGGGGTAATTCCTCTACTCTACTATTCTCCTACTCCAGGAGAAATATACTAATGCAACTTGGATGTTACAAAAGTACAAAATACAGTCCGAGCAAGCCTTAATCACACAGCTGGCTTCACTCATGGGACTCCGCTCTTTGTAAGGCAGCTGCCTCACTACTTTAGCTCTCCAAACCCTTCCGATTTGATCACGTAGTCCTCAGATGGATTTGAACCAGGTTCTAACTTGAACCTCACTGCACTTCCATCACTTCGTGGATGTGCAAACCCCTTGTTCTTTTTCAAACAATTTTCCTCTTCAACTTTTGAAGTTTGTTTCCTTCCTTTACTGAGTTGTGTTGGTGAGAATCACTTTGAATGTTAGGCCTGAGGATTTGGAATTTTAGCTTGAGAGAGAGTGTTGCAAATTTGCTTGATTGCTAAGATTTCTCTTGTATATGTCACGTACTTCTCTCTGAAAATTCCTCAGCTTTTTATAGTGAGTGTTTGAAATTTGTCCATTGAAGAAATACACAAATTCAAACTCACTTCTTGTTCGTTGGTTTTTCTTGTTGTGCAGCTTTTGATGTTGACTTAACCTTAGCATTAATCCCCTACAGGTGCCTGTGTTGTACCTGGTTTCTGCAAGCTTCTCATTGGCTCATGCTATTTGCACTCTTTCAGCAAGACAACTTTTAAGGTTGCAGGTTTGTATCTTACCAAATTGGGTAAGTCATGAATTTTTTTTGCAATGGACTTCTTCAGCTTTCTCCAAGCCCTTCAATTGCTTTACCCCTTTACTTGAGTCTTCTCCTTGATTCTTGGATGACTCCGCTGTAAGTCTACTGAGAGACACAACTTCTTTACTTGACTGAAGGTCTTCTTCGATACTCAGTTGCGACACAGCTAAATCTACTCTGCACTTCTTCAGCAAGTCTTATGCATCTTCAACTTGGCTGTTTGATAACTCACCTTTCTTTCTATTTATTACAAAGTTGAAATACATACAGAAAATGGGTGCCAACTTTCTAATCTAAGTTTTCTATGCATCATCAAAATCTATACAAATAAATTTCTTAACATCGGGCAACCTCAAAATTCAATGATATTTCTTCTAAATGAATATTTCAATTTGGAATATGAGAGGATCTGATAATTTGGATTCTCAACAAGTTCTTAAGTGAATGGTCGGAAAAAATAGTGCTAAGATTATTGTTGTCATTGAACCTAAGGTTCAATTTAGACATATTGCTTTGATGAGACGATTGGGTTTTGATCATGTTGTTATACATTCAATTAATAAAATTTGGACTTTTGTCGATTTATTGATAATATTGAGATGCTAGAGGATCATGAGCATTTCATTCATTGCAAAATTAATAATTTGGCTAATGAATGGTTTTATTGCACTTTTGTTTATGCCAAGTGCATACCACATGAAAGAGAAATTCTATGGGCTGGTTTATTTAATTTAAAGATGCGGACCAAGCCGTGTTTTATTGCGGGTGAGTTCAATACAATTTGGTATAGAAATGAACGACGATTTGGTCGTCCTCCACCAACTAAACAATGGAGGATTTTCATAATTGCATACTAAAATGTTCTCTTCATGATGTTGGATTTAAAGGCTCAAAATTCATGTGGTCAAATGGTAGAATATGACAGCGACTTGATCGGGTTCTTATTTCTCCTGAATGGTTGGATTCTTTCCCTTTTAATGAAGTCCAGCATTTGGCACGCAAATGTTCTGTCATGTAACCTTATGGTATCTTTTTCAAATCAGGTAATGTCTAAATCATCTCCATTTCATTTTCTTAATTGTTGGTGTTGTCACGAGGATTTTTTAAAGATTGTTTCTAAAAACCGGAGCCAACCTTCTCCATTCTCCGAAATTTGTAATTTGCAACATAAATTGATTCGCTTGAAAAATTGTCTTAAGGAATGTAATAAATCGATATTTGGTAATGTTTTTGATAAACTCAAAGAGAATGCTGAAGAGGTAGCCATGCGTGAAAATATATGATGATAACCCAACTGATGAAAACAGAACTGATTTGCGGTTCTCTTATGATAAATTGGCCATATCTCAATCTATAGAGGAAGATTTTTGGAAACAAAAAAGATGCTTGTAAATGGTGGAAAGAATGAGATCGGAACACCAAATATTATCACTCGTTGGTACAAAGTGGCAATAAATTCGATCTCATTCATTCTCGTAAATAGGGATATTATTTCAATACTGAGGATGCAATTAATTGGTCACCACACTGAAATCTATGAAGAATTTTTTTCTGTTATGCCTACGGATTCTCATACAAATTTCCTCTAAAGCATACAACCGATTCTTAATAATGATGAAAATATTAACCCTTGTCAACCTGTTTTAATGAAAGAAGTTTGAGAGGCGTTTTTGGTATTCATAAGGATAATGTTGCAGGTCTTGATGGATTTTCATCAAGCTTTTATCAATCCTGTTGGGATATAATTTGTTTTGATCTTCATGTCGCATGCAATGAATTTTTCCAAGGTGGAGTTATTCCACACGCCCTTAAAGCAACATTGGTTGTGTTAATTCCTATAAAAGAATCTCCATCGTGGTTTGACTTTCGGCCAATCTCGCTTTGCAATGTTAGTAACAAAATAATTATGAAGATATTGGCTAGTCGTCTCAATTCTTTGCTACGAAAAATTGTGTGTCCATTTCAAAGTGGATTTATACCCTCTTGTAATATTTGTGATTTTTACCATCTCGTAATATTTGTGATAATATTTCTGTTGGTACGAGAATTGGTTCATTTAATTCATTCTCGGGTAAATGGAATAACGCCATATTAAAACGGACATGGATAAGGCCTATGATCGAATTCACTGGTCTTTTCTATATGAAGTTCTTTCCAGACTTGGTTTCTTGGCAAATATTATTCATCTTATTAAATATGTGGTAAAAGAGGTTGAGGTTTTTCAATTATTGTTAACAAGACTGTTATGATTTTTTGGAATCCTCAAGGGGTCTCAGACAAGGAAATCATATATCCGCAATCCTCTTTGTTCTGATGGTGGAGGCTTTTCCCCAAGGTATTACAATTTTATGTCATAGTGTCGAGGGATCAATATACTGGGAGCAGAAGATTGATTTCTCACGTAGCGTATGCAGATGATTTTTTGAATTTTACTAAGACTAATCCTGACACGTTGTCCCTTCTTATGGTTTTTTTTATTATTTAGCAGAAGGTGTCAGGTTAGTTGTTAAATCACTCCAAAACTCATTTGATTTGTAGTGAGACACCTATTGATCAGGTGCAAGCCTGTTTATTTTTTAGAGGTTTCGCTTGTAAAAAGTTACCGATTATTTATTTAGGAGAGCCATTATACAAAGGAAGACATAGAGTTTCTTGTTTACTTGTCTTTTTGATAAAGTCAAAGCCAAAACTTCAAGATGAGAACAATTGTATCTCTCAATGGCTGGATGTCTAGTGCTCTTGAAATCGGTCCTATGCTCAATGCCCTTTTATATTGTGTAGGTTTTAAGACCTCCTAAATCTCTTATCCACAAATTCCATCAGTTATTTGCTCAATTCTTATGGAAGCTATCATCTCTTGGTCTCTTTTCTACTAAATCCACATGGAACTTCTTGAAGCATTCTAAATCTTCGTCCTTATTCTTAGGTGATTAATGGAGTTCATCAATTTGGCCAACTATATCCATATTTGCTTGGCGTCTTTTTCAGAACTGGATTTATGTCGACGATAATTTGTAGTGGAAGGGCATCACATTATCCTCATATTGAAGAGCTTCTCGAATGGCGGGTGAATCATTAACACACTTATTTATCTCTTATTCCACAGTTAGAAGAATTTGGAATTTTTTTGCTCCAGTTTTTTCCTTGATTCTTCCTCCCACAGCAGTTTTGAGAATTTTTGTTCCGGCCTGGAAAATTTCTTCACCTTTTGGATGCTCGAATCATGTGCGTGTAGTGCTGGCTTATTTGGCTTAAGTGGAAACACATCCATCCATGACAATAAGCGATTTTCTTCGAGTCATATCATTGCTCAAACAATTTTTTATCTAAAGACAACCACATCAATCTCATGGAGGGGAGATATTCATGTCGCAGTTGTTTGGGAATTAAAGCTCAACATGTACCTCTTCCATCCAGGAACACTATTAGGGTGGAACAAACCTAATTTGGGATGGATTAAGATCGACATTGATGGTGATTCTAGAGGTAACCAAGGTCCGACTAGATACGGAGGTGTTTTACGTGATAGCTCAGGTTCAATCATTGCCGGCTTTGCAAAATTCATTTATCATTCCTCCAGCGGAATTGATGGCTTGGAACTTGATTTCACAATATTTGGATTCAAACTGATTCACTTGTTTCAATTCAACTTCTACAGGTAAAACTTCCATTTTTTTGGGAAATATCAAGATATTATTCTACACATTTAGGAACAAATGAAGGAACGAGAAGTTAGAATCTCTCATATTTATAGAGAGGAGAACTTAATGGTTGATTTCCTCGCAAATTTGTCTGTCACATCGAATTGTTTTTTAGTTTTTAATAGGCCTAATTTCTTTCTAATGCTTGTCATTTGGCGAATATGGATTTTATGCCATCCTTCCATGGTCTGTAATAGGGATTATGTATGTACCTCAGATCTTAAATGGAATGCCTACCCATCTATATAATTCTTTAGGTGGTTTAGAAAGAAAAGAAATTGGCCAATTCTGGAACCATCCCACTATGAAAATTTTGGAGTAGGAACCCGCCCTTGCCCAATCTAGACCTGAATCTAGAATAAACCCACAAATATGAGTTTTGTTTTATTTACATTCATTTCTAACAAAAACAATATATTACACATATAAAACATCATGAAAATATGTAATACATAATAGATATCATACATTGTTATATTTAACAATCATAATCAACATGAACTATGAAAGCTCCAGTGTGAAAAAACTTATATTTATAACATACATATTCAACATTAAAAATGAGAAAGAAAAAATAAGATAAAGTAACTGAGTCAAATAAAAATAATATATGAAATAATTATATTTAAAACATATGCAAGATGGTAGGTACAACGAGATCCCGTTACCCATCCCTGATCCATCGGACTTTGAAAATTTAAATCCAAAATCATTCTCAAACCCATTTGACAGACTTATTGGACTTGCCCCCGATGAGACGAGTTCACTACGGGAAAGGATAAATACCTACCACATCATTACTATATATACTCAACACACCACCCACATCCATAATTTAGATAATTCAAACCAAATTGGCCAATTGTACTTGTTCAACATGTAATCGACCATTGCATTGATCTAAATCTGTAATTAAAGTGAGTGACAAGAAATCCATTGCCATCCAAAAATCGATATAAAATGGCCAACTTGGTGACCCCTTGTATTGTTTAACTAATTATTATTTTAATTCGAAATGAAAAAGAAATAAGAGAGTAAACGACGTAAACATTATGTACGTCCAACTTTAATACAAATTTTGTTATTCGAAAATAATCAATAAAAGAACACATTGAGACTATCCTTTTTGGACATGGATTTTTGGAGATGAAATTGATGACTTTTCTTCCTCCAATTCTCGATTTGAATATTTTAAGATCTTAAAATCGAATCGAAATTTTATGGGTGCAATAGAGTGCATCCATATTTGTGGAGTCCTATTTGGATGAGGTTTATCTAGAAACCTCTCATATTAGGACTCTAACAGTAATATGAGATTGAGATATATATCAATCTCTCTCCCTACTATCACAACACTAAGAAAAATCATTCCTCTCCCACAAAGAAAACAATAATCTCTCCTAAAATTTCTCTCTATGTTTTTTCTTAGAGCATCACCAAAAATCTCCAAGGGTCTAACGTGTGTGTTTATTTGGTAGATACTCTAGTAGATCCATTCGAGCGAGAAGGATATTTTCCTACTTCGTCCGAAGTACAAGAAGTTCATGGAATAAGAAGGGCATTGGCATACACAGTTTATGGAGTGATACACATCAACGAAGAAGACTTGTAGGCAAGTCATAGATCCGAGTGAATCGATTCATCCATTCCTAAGATAATTCTGATTCACATATGTTATGTGGCTTATGTGACTTAATTTCTAACAGTGGTATTAGAGCCATTAAGGCTCGTTCGCTTTATCCGATGTGCTTGAGTTTGATAATCCATGAGATTTAATTTTTCTATTAAAAACATTCGAATCTGTTTTTTTGATTTTATATATCCAATATTTGGTGTCAAATTGTAGATCTTGAAAAGAAGATTAATTTGATATATTATTCATTCAAAACGGATTTAAAACAAAAAATTTATTGCGATTCGAAATTTTTTTAGAGAAAACTATATCAACATCAAAATTCGTGCCCAAAGATAAAGCATCTTGGTTATGTATTTCGTTTGTTATGTATTGAGCTATTAACAATGCGTGGATTGAAAGGCCCAACTATTGGCTGGGAATATTGTTTGTGTGCGGAACTAATTTCGATTGTAAGTTATTTCTGTTTCACGGTATTATTTTACCTATTATTAAAAAAAAAATGCCACGCTGGCGAGGCTGATGTGGCGCCATCTAGATGCTATACGGGCATATTGGCTGTCACGTGGCGGATGATTGGCTCATGTGGGCAGCCATTCATTTAATAAAAAATATTAAAAGGATTACTTATTTAGTATGGGCTTGAACATTTAATCTTTTAATTGCTATGTTGTTTTTAACCATTAGGACACTTACTTTTTTTGATATTGTTGGTGGCACATACATGTTTTATATGAATCTGGCAATTTTTGTGAGAATATTATGTTGATGTTTATGTTCGTTCATGGATTTGACATTTTGGGTGCTCATGTTTATGTATTATTGCTATTTATATATTTGAGAGATAATTGTTAGAGATGGTGGTAATTACAAAGTCCCAAATTATTTTTATTTCTAGATTCTTCTAGAACCTTAACAACTTTTACGATTTAGTCCTTTTAAAGTATTTTCAGAGTTAACTCAAATCAGCTTAGTCCTTGAGGGACAGCTAGGTTGGCTTACACATCAAAGTTACCCACTCAACAGACTCGACTGAGTTGTTGATAGTATAACTTAGCTGCTTTCTGCTAACACTTAGAAATACATTTGATTTTGTTTTGTCAGTAGAAGACTTATCACCCTTATGATTTTTAAACACGTTTTACAACACTTGTTTTAGCAATAGTTGTTATCAGCAGAGTTTAGCAATTTTAACTTAGCAGCATATAAGAAATAAATGCAAGAATTAAATGTGTTGTAAGGTAAATAGACACAAGCAATTTATAGTGGTTCGAGGATGGGGTAATTCCTCTAATTTACTATTCTCCAACTCCTGGAAGAATCCACTAAGTAACTTGATCTTTTTTACAAAGTAGTCAAAAGTCCGAGTCAGCTTCGATCATACAACATGATGCTCCTGGGACTCAGCTTCTTCACAAAACAGTTGTCTTGCAACTTCAGCTCCTTCAAACTCTTGGATTTGTTCACACAGCCCTCCAATGAGTCTAAAGCTTCTGGTTCGAACTTGAACCTTACTACTTCTCCTTCAACCATGGAGAGTAGACCCCTTATTCTTTTAAACAAATTGTCCTCTTCAACTGATGGAGTAATCTTTCCTTCACTGACTGTGTTGGATTGAAGTCCTACGAAATTAGGCTTGAGGATTTCTTTGAAAAGCTTGAGAATTTGCAGGTTATTGCTTGCTTGAATGCTTGATAGTCTTATGAAATTCGTAACCTTCTCTCACTTGCTTTCTCAGCCTTTTATAGTGCACATTTGAAATTATGTCCATTGATGAGATAGAAACAGATTTCAAATCACACTCGTAGGTTGTTGGCTTGTTCTGTCTTGCAGCATAGATGTGGATTGTACCATGAATTAAATGTTCTGCAGCATTTCCTTAATCTCTCGCAGGTTTTGTACATCCCATTGGTTCCTTGCTTTTTGCACTCTTTCAAGAAAAACAACTTTATTCTTTGGTAGTAACGACACATGTCTATTTCAAAGAAACTTGACTTGTATAGACAATGGATCTCTTTCAGCTTTCTTCAAGTCTTGTCTGCTGCATACCCTTTGACATTCGATTCCAATCATTTTGGAATGACTTAGCTGTCAGTCAGTTGACGGAGACAACTTTTCTGTCACTTGACTAAGTCTTCACTTCACTTCACTTCACATAGCTGACACACAACTGGATCTTCCTCTTCAATCTTCAGTCGAGTCTTGTAATCTTCAACTTAGCTGACTTCAACTCAGCTTATACAGCCCTATCTATTAAAAGTTGAATTACATACAAAATGGGGTGCCAACTTCCTAATCTATGTTTTACATGGTATCCTCAAAATCTAAACATAAAGTTTTCTAACAATTTCCCCTTTTTTGATGATGCCAAAACTTAAATAAATACAACAAAGTAAATAGTGCAATAACAATGAATGTATGTGTAGAATATGTCAATTTTATTTGAACATATCATTCTTGTACTTTACAACGCACTTTACAAAGCTTTTACAAAGTATAACATATTCCAAGTATCAGAGCTATACATGTCCATACAAATGTATCAGTGCTTTATGACATTGCAGAATACTTACAATTTTGTATATACAGCTTAGTAAAATACACTGAAGGGGTTCAACCATCTTCAATGCCTCTGCTGCTTCCTTCTTCTCTCTTCATCCTCAGTTCTCCTCCTGTCTTCTTCAGCTCTTCTCCTTTTTCTGTCTTCTTCCTCCCTCTTCTTCTTTTCGTAGGCTCATTTGGCAGCAGGGTCCTCCCTTCTCTGCCTCTCTTCCCAGTCACGGTTGAATCTTTCATTTTCAGCTTCTTGCAGTTAGAGTTTGGAACTCCTTTAGGGATCTCGACTCAGATCCTACATTAGGCAATGTAATCTCATGAGGGGGTCTCACAGTTGGGGAGTCCTTTAACAGTCCAGCCGGGGGGCCTTCATACCTTGCTTTCAAATCTTCAATTCTTCCTAAATCCTTCTCAGCTACCTTCTCAAATTCAGCTTCAATGGCTTGTCTTGACTTCTTGACGCAAATCAGTTTTTTTCTTCGATAGAAAAATCTTTAGCGATTGGCGAGAATGAAGGCTATCACTTCACCTTGCTAAAGGGTCTTAGCAAGCATAATTTTCAAGGCGACTTCTTCACATCATCGCCATCTCCTTCCGCTGCAACTCCCTTACTTCCATCCTTATAACTCCTTTTTCATCTTCCCTTTTTTGGCATCATCACCAAGGGGTAAAGCCAATTGAGGGAACACTCCACCAATGAGTAGATCAATCTTGATGTTGGTCATGTCCTGCTTGTCATGACTCTTGGAGCACGCCGAAATTGGGATCGCAGAGCCTTCATCTCGGCTACCATCAACTTCATCTTTATTTGGAGCACCATGATCTCCTTATGCATGTTGCCCTCCATCTTCTGAAGTTCTGGCTTATGCTGAGCTTTGAGCAACTCCATATTGCTCTTGTGAGATTGATCCATCCTGAACATGTGGTCCCTTTGACGCTGCTGAAATTTGGCATTATCTGAACTCCAGATCACCATTTTAGCGAACAGAGATTTGAAGTATGTGACCTGCTCACGCCTGAGTGCTTTTGTTTGCCCAATACATTCCCTTATCCTCAAAAACGTTCCTCGAATATCTCATGTGATGTTTGCATCTCGATTGTCAAGCCATTGGTTGAGTGTTGCGAACCCATGTTCCATATTTTCAATTTCTGTACAAATATCCTTAAAGGCTTTGGGAAAATCAGCTGCATCAGCAGACTGCTCTTTTGGCCACACATCATCAAAATCAAACCTAATCGGCACCATTGTCGTGTCAACAGGAGTTCCAAGTTCTTCAGCTGGGACTTGGATGGTGTACCTCGCACTTTCGGTGGTTGACTCGCTTCCAAGGGTATATGAGGCTCGGAAGAAAGTAGTCAGTGAATAGATCCTCTGGAAAAATAGGAATTTCCACATCCTCGTCCTGTGGACCCTTTCCCTTCTTCTTCAAAATTTCCTCAGCTCTGTGTGCCTCGGATGTCTCAACATCATCGGCATCTTGTGCAACTGTGTTAGCCTACTGAGCTAACTGGTCAACAACTGTCTTAACAGCGTCTTCGGCATCAATAATTTCTTTCTTTTGAGTAGACTTATCCTCGGCTGACTCATCAGCGTCATTGGAAGGTGATGGCACCATGGGAGGTAAAATTTTTGATCTCATTGAATTATATAAAATAGTAAAATAATTGCTTGGATTCGGATAAAAAACTTAGACCAGTACCTAATAAATTGCGCATGTTATACAATGATGGATGCCCAAATAGCTTTTTCTGACCATTATGTAGTGGCAAATTAGATGGCCAGAACTATGTAATGTGGCATAGGAAAATTCAATTTTTACTTCACAAAGAAAAGATCCTTGAACATCTCACCACTAGTATGCTTAGGCTAGTTGAGCCAGAGAATGGACAAAATGTCTAATACCATCGCGATATGGACGCGTGCACAATAAATGGGTGCATCAACATAAGAGCGCGCTTTACTATGCTAAAAGCCGCATGCACGATCATCGATCCGTGAGTTCGATCAATACTCTACAACTAAAGAGCTATGGGAGGTATTGAAGGTCAAGTATGGTAGCACTTGCTACAAGATCGAGGGCTACAACCCCAGGTTCAATCAAAGTATGTACTTGACCAAGCACTCGATGACCTATTATCTTGATGTGACGAAGGACATGATTCAGAACTTCAAAATCTTTGGATGTGAGGTTCTGAGATGAAAAACAAGTTTTGGCTATCATAAGGTCTCTACCGAGTAGACTTGGGGACATGTTAAGCTTGTGCTTACACATATGAGCAAATTCGGACATTCAATAATGTCGCCAATCATCTCAAACTTGAGGTGACCATTGTGAGTCGAAATGAGTACAAATAGTCGCTCTTGTCGCACATGTCTTTGGACAATGTAAGCCTAAGAAGGGCAAATGTTGGAACAAAGCGGTCTTTGGACAATGAAGTGCATAAAGTCGAACTTGGCCCCACAAGGTGACAAAGCTATGAAGCGTCATCGAGAAAAGAGAGGGTGGAAAGAAGAAGGACAAGTGCTTTAAGCTGTGGCAAGATGGGTCACTCCACTCGCGATTACACTGAACCGAAGAAGGTAGAACCCACTTGTAGCTCTTTTTATTCTTTTGTTTGTTCATACGTTTTCGTTGCTAATTCTCTCCATGGTTGGATTGTAGACACATGAGCAACAAAATATGTGACAATGAATCAAAGGGGATTTGTAGATTATCTTCGATTGCCAGCATGCAGCCACTATATTGCTATAGGGAATGGTGGACAAGAGGAGGTTCTTGGAGTTGGATCATATCAGCTCAAGCTCAGCACTGGGCGTGAGCTACTCCTTAATGATGTGCAGTATGCACCTAGCATTCAGTGCAATTTACTTTCAGTTGAGCACTTTCTAGACATGGTTTATCTTTCTTGTTTGAGCACATAAGTATGTCTATTTACTTTGGCAAAGACATTTATGGCTTAGGATATATGAAAAATGAAATTTTCATGTTAGAATTATCCAATGATCGCGTTTCTTATGTTTCTTCTACTTTTGATATTATTTATGATTCTGTGAAATGGCATGCAAGATTGGGACACATATGACAAGAAAGGATGACTAGGTTAGCTCGAGAAATCCTGTTGGGCCACCTCGCTAAAGTCAATCTTCATGTGTGTGAACCATGTCTGGCAGGAAAAGCCTGCCGGAAGTTTTTTGGTAAGGCAAAGAGGGCTACTCATCCTCTAGAGTTAGTCCACTCGGATATATGTGGACCTATGAATATGAGGGCATGACATGGAGCATCCTATTTTCTCACTTTCATTAATGATTATTCGGGTTATGGGTCAGTATATCTCTTATCTCAACGGTCAGAAGTGCTTGATTGTTTTAAGCGATTCTTGACGGAGGTTGAGAACCAAAAAAAGAGGAACCTCAAAATCCTACGTGCTGATAGAGGGCGAGAATATTTGTCTGATCAGTTTAGACAAATGTGTGAGGAGAAAGGGATCATAAGACAATTGACGATTCCATACACCCCGCAACAAAATGGTGTTGCAAAGATAAGGAATCGCACACTTCTGGATATAGCCGGATCGATGATGGCATAAGCGAATCTTCCTATATCAGTTTGGGGAGATGCAATTTTGACTGCTGCCTACATATTAAACCATGTGCCTTCTAAGTCAGTTCCTTCGACACCTTATGAGTTAAGACATGACAAAAAGCTAACTTAAAAGGTTTGCGCCCTTGGAGTTTGGCTGGGTTTGTTCACAACAATTCTCATAAGCATGGGAAGCTTGGTCCTAAAGCGGTAAAACATATCTTTATAAGGTATTGCGATCACTCGAATGGATATGTGATGTATGGTGAACACCCTAATGGAGGAAAGACATAGATAGAGTCCCGTGATGTGAATTTCCTTGAGGAGGATTTTCCAACAATTGGTAAAGTCAAAAGGACCTTGAACTATTCAAGTTGCAAGATCCTTTGGGCGGGGCACCAGTCCCTGGTGAAGGTGAGGTTTCACAACCTCATCCAGTAATTGATGGGGATGATGTATGCGACCCCAAATTCAGTGGGAGTGACCTACTGGAGAAAGACTTAGAAAATCCATAGATACGACAAAGCAAATTGTAGGTCCCAAGGGGTGTGAGAAAGGTTTAGAAGGGAGGGTTGAATAAACCTTTCCAACTTTTTGATTTTAGTCCTTTTAAAATTATTACAGAGTTAACTCAAACAGTTGTGTCCTTGAGGGACATCTAAGTTGGTTGTTCAGCTAAGTTAGCCACTCAACAGACTCGATAGAGCTGTTAATAGAATAACTCGGTTGTTTAACTTGAACTTTAACTTGGATGTGTTGGTTTTATCAGCGGAAGACTTAACACCCTTTGAATTGTTTTAAGCTTATTTTAACACTTGATTTTAGTACTTGGTTATAATCAGTTGGATAGCAAATATGAGTTTATTAGCAGATATGATGTAAGTATGCATAATTATAAATATGCTAAAAAATAAATGAGACAGTTAATTTTTATAGAGGTTCGAAGATTGGGTAATTCTTCTAATCCTCTCTTATCCAACTCCTGGAGGAATCCACTAAGTAACAAATCAGATTACAAAGTGGTGAACAGTCTAGAGACAACCTTGGTCACACAGTTGGCTTCTCTTGCGACTCAGCTTCTTCACAGAGCAGTTGACATGCTACTTAGGCTCACTTTCTCAAGCTCTTGGATTTGATCACGAAGCCCTCCAATAACTTGATACTGGTTCAACCTTGAACCTTCCTACAATCCTCCTTGGAAAGTAGACCCCTTTTGATTCTTCAAAAGTTTCCTCTTCAACAGATTTGAAGTTGTCTTTCCTTCACAGCTTGTGTTGGATCGATTTCCTTCGATTTCAGGCTTGAGGATTTTCTTGAATATACTTGAGAATATTTCAAGTTAATAGCTTGAATAATACTTGTTTGTTCGTGGTTCAGGTAACCTTTTCTCAATGAGTTTCCTTAGCCTTTTACAGTGAACTTTTGAAATTTTGCCCGTTGAAGAGATAGGCTAATTTCAAAAATCACTTGTGTTCGTTGGCGTGTCTTGTTGCAGTCCTTGATGTTGACATTTCCTCGTATTTAATGTCTTGCAGTGTTGCAGTGTTTCTGACACTTGGTGCAGTGCTTCCCATTGGTTTGTTCCTTTTGCACACAACTAGAACTAACACTTTATCTCTGACAACTTTAACATGTTACCATTCTGAGTAACATTCTTGACTTTCATCAACGGATCTCGTTGATTGTCTTGACTTGATCGCATCTTTTATTCCCGGATGACTTGAGTTAGCTTCCAATCCTTGGATGACTCATCTGTCACTTCAACTTGAGACTTGGCTTCTTGAGTTGACTTGACTGACTCTTCACATAGCTGATTCACAGCTGATCCACCTTCAGTCGAGTTCTTGACTTTCCTTCTTTGCCATACTCGGATTGTCTCGCAATGAGTCTTCATTTCGATCTCTGATTGACTTCTTGTATTTCTAGGCATAACTGACTTGACTCAGCTTTTCCAACCCTATCTATTATAATGCAAATTACAAGAAAAATGGGGTGCCAACTTTCTAGTTTAAGTTTTACATGGTATTATCAAAATCTACAAAATAAATTTCCCAATAATTCCCCCTTTTGATGATGCCAAAACTTAAAAACATTCAACAAAATGTAAACAAAGAAAGATCCATCTGCATAATGCAAGAATAAATAATGTCCGCTTTAATTGATCGTTTTATAGATCATAGCATTCTTGTCCTTTACATAGTTGTTTACGAATGGTATCATAGCATTCTTTATCAAAGCAAAACACATATCTATGCTAAGATACAAGAGTAAATACAAAGTGAAAAATTGCAAGGAAAATCACTAAGTAATATAGATGACTTACAAAAAGTAATATACATGAAGGGGTTTGCGGTAAAAGAACACTTCAATGCCTTTCACGCCTCCTTCTTTATTCTTGACTCTTTTGGAGTCAATGTCTCTTCCTTTTTCTTTTTCTTTCTTCTCTCACTCTCGCTTTTTTCATAAGCTCTTTTAGAAGCATCATCCCTCCGCTTCCTCTCGAGCCATTGATGTGTTTGCCTTTCGTTCTCCTCTTCTTGTCTTCTTACCACCTCTGCATTCTTTCTTGCCACTTCCAGATTGGCCACTTCATCATACCCAGCCTAGTAGATTCTCCATTTCTTCCCAAGGTTTACATATTCAATATTCTTGGGTTGTGGTCGAGGTCGGGAACCTCTTCCACCACCACTTTCCTCTTCCTCTCGGGTGTGTATTGCACGGAGTCTCTCTCGCTTCCCGGTGAGTGATTCTTTGGAAGTCCGCCGCTTTACCTTCTTCACACAATGCAAGACCTTTCTCCCAAGATGATCCCGAGGCTTGGGCTAGTGACATTCCTTGGAAATAGCCTTCGGATTCGAGCATTTTGAATTCTTCAACTGATCTAGGCTCAGATACATTGTCAGGGTCAGCATCTTGATCCTTCCCTGCTAGAATACCACCATATCTTGTTTTCAAAGACTTCTTGAACACGGGCATCCTGTTTTTTGGAAAACTCCTCAATCCCTGCTTCAATGATTCTTCTTTTCTCCGACATTGGCACAGCAGAGTGCTCAAATATACTTAGTTAAATGTTTTTGTATACTTAGTATTATTTTAATGTATAGTTAGTTCAATGTAATTGTATACTTAGTTAAATGTTTATGTATACTTAGTAAAGTTTTAATGTACATGTAGTTTAGTATAATTGTATATTTAGTTAATTATTTATGTATACTTAGTAATGTTTTAATGTATAGTTAGTTTAGTGTAATTGTATACTTTTCATTAATTGTTGCACGATTTTGTTGCCATATTTGAATAATTTGCAGGTTCGAATAGGAAGGGAGAGAAAGGAAAGGTGAATCGCTTGATTATGGGGACGTGGTCAATACAAAATCACGTCCCTAATTTTTAGGAAGCGGTTACTATATTTAATTTCCTGGATTCCTATTTTATCCCTTCTGTTGTATACTTACTTATGAAATGTTGTATATATTGTAATATATCTTGGCCATTGATTTACTATTTTGATGGTGTAGATTTGGTCCTATGGACTAACCTAGGAGGGTGGTCTCACCGGATCCCCTCCCTATAATTTTATTCTCCTATTTCTTTATTAAATGACTTAATTGTCCCTACTGTTGTTTTTAAATTAATTTACTTGTATTAAATTCATATATATATATATATACATCTAAAATATTTGCATTTTTTAAATTAAATATAATTTCTACTCAATCAGTAATTTATTATTATTAAGTTTCTCACCATTAATGAATTATAATAATATAGTTTAAAAATATGCATATATAGATAATTATATAGCAATATTTAATACAAATTATGTTAAATTTAAGTTTATTCATTTTTAGCATCAAATAATTAACCAGTAAAACGACTATTTTTCTATCAAGCAAAGTTTTTATCAAATTACAATTATTCAATTAAAAAATTAAAAATATACTAATAATATTTTGCATCTTTAATAAAATGTATTACATATATATTATATATTTTAAGTTTGTGATGAATAAGAAATTAAAAGTGTAAATGTAATAGCAAATATAAAATTTTCTATTATATAGTAATTTAATAAGGACTATATTAAATTTAAATAATTAGAAATTAAATGTAAAATATAAGTACTAACCCATAAATTAATCAATTTATGAAAGTTAAATTATAAAATAAGTTTATTGATATTAAATACTTTTGAAATGATATTGTTATTTTACTAAACTAATAGAAAGGATAAAATGATCTTTTTTTAGTATGTGTGTATAAAAATAAAATTCTAAAGTTATAAGATGATAAAGTGATACAACTAATAGTTTTTTTTTTTTTTTTTTGGGGGGGGGGGGAGTGATACTCAAGAAAAATACAGAGGGACAAAGTGAGGTTTACCTAAAAGTATCACCTTTTACTCTGAAAAGTATTCGTTTTGAAAGTAATTGTTTTTGGCAGTGACAACTTTGTATTATTTTACTGTGCATAGTACCACTTTAGACTTGAAACGTATCACTTTTTCTTAAAAAAATATCACTTTTACTTTGAAAAGTATATATTTTCAAAGTAACGTCAAAACTGACTATTTATTGAAAAGTTATATATAACTTTGTTTAACAGTAACACTTTTTATTAAAAAAAGTATCGCTTCTAACTAAAAAGTATATGTTTTGAAAGTAACGAATCTGATTATTCACTTGAAAATTTGATAAGTGCCTTTTTTATGCAAGTTTTACTTGCTTCTTTGAGTATTATTTAAGTTGTTTTGTTGCTAGTTTCATAGGTTTTTGATTGAACATGTTTCAAAGTAACGTCAAAACTGACTATATATTACAAAGTTATATATAACTTTGTTCAACAGTAACACTTTTTTATTAAAAAAAAGTATCACTTTTACCTAAAAAGTATATGTTTTGAAAGTAACGAATCTGATTATTCACTTGAAAATTTGATAAGAGCCTTTTTTATGCAAGTTTTACTTGTTTATTTGAGTATTATTTAAGTTGTTTTGTTGTTAGTTTCATAGGTTTTTGATTGAATATGTTTCATATTATTGTGATGTGTTTTTATTGTCATGAGATTTATCATTCCGAGCTATTTCTAGTGAATTTTGGGCCATGGATTCATGTCAAAACATATCCCAGGATTTATGGATGCAAAAACGCTCGAAATTCCAAACTAAATGCATCATTTTGGGGCCTTTCGGGCCAAACTCAACCATGGTGTGTTTTTTTACACGGCCATATAAAAAATGAACCAATAAAGAGAAAACAAAATAGCCATTTCGTACAAAACACGCCCAGGCTGTGCTTTTCAGCACGACCGTGTTCTGGAGGCTGCCAAAAGATGTATAAAACACGGCCAGACAGTGTTTTGATGCACGACCATGCTGCAGGACTTTTTCTGCATGATTTTTGAAGGGTATTTTGGGAAAGCACTTCAACCAAGTTTTTTGGCTACTTTTGAGCACATTTACACCTCATTGTGCTATACTAATTCTTTGTTTTCCACATGATCACATGAAAACAAGGATTGAACAACCCAACTAATGAAGTGGAGCATTAAACTATCAAAAGATGATATTATTAAGGAATATTTTCACCAAAATAATATCAATAAAAGCCCTAGGATGGGATTAGGGATGAAGATTCAATTGATTCATTCATCGCTATTAGTTTATTCGCGAAGACAAGTTGTCACAAATACTGTGTCGCAAATGTATTATTTGCGACGACTTGGGTGGCGTTGCAAAAACATTGAAAGTTTTTGCGTCGATTTGTCGTCGTGAATAGTAGTCTCAGTTAAGTTTAACTATTTGCGATGACTTTGTCACCTCAAATACTCTATTTTTGATTTTCAATTCCCATTATTTTTAGCGACGACAAAGTCGTCGCAAAAACTCCAATTTTCTTTTTTTCCCAATTTTTGGATTTTACATTTTTTTTATTTTTTAAACCTATTATAAACCCATATAACAATATAGGAAGTTCATGTCCCGCTTCGAAATTTCCCAGTACAATGGTAATGTTGTGTTTATTGAGCAAAATTAAATGTTTAGAACAAGATACCTTGAATTAATGTCATACCTTATTGGGAACTCCCAATTCATAAAAAATTGCAGGCATTATGTACATAGCTCAAATCTCGGTGCATAGCCCACATCTCCAACCTTTTGCTTTCAATATAGAAAAAAGGAAAAGAATTTGCATATTACAGAGATATGTACTAACAAGGGCATAACAAGAAAAATTAATTCACTGTATGTGCATATATTACCCTGGCAGCCACCATTGTCCATAGATGCTCTTTTGGGTTTAATACAGTAAATTTCAACGAAGCACTAGCCTACAACGCATCAGAAATGAATAAGTACATGCTGGTGAGTAGATGTGCGTATAGGTTCAATCCGCTTAGTACTGATCAGATGGAGGTAACATAGCCCAATAAGGATCCGCCAATGTTTAGATACAACTATCCATTTAACAGAATTTCTAGATCAGATATATCCACCCTACAATGCAGCTTCAGCTAGCCAATTATATGGTCACAAATTTTAAATAGATATGAAACAAGAATAAAGAAAAATAACATGTGAGTAAACCTAGCATATAAGGCAAGCTAGAACGGAGTTGCTTAGGGATCAATGTCGACAACAATGGTGTTAGAGTTTGTAGCGGCAGCTGAGCTTTGCTGAAAGATGTAGCTGCCAAGGAACATATTGAATAGTTAAAGCTTTAGGGAGTGCTTCCTTATGAAAAAAATTTCACCCCTTCCACCTTTTGGACAAAATTTTGCATAAATATGTGATTGCTTGTGAAAATTTTCAAAAAATATACTATTAACTTTTCTCATTTTTCAAATCACCAATCACATCTATTTATAATTTTAACAAAAAAATATCACATCAACTATCATTAATTATACAATCATACCACAAATACACTATTCACTCTCTCTTATTTTAAAATCACCAATCACACATAATCTTTCACGCCCCAAACGGAACGCGACGACGATCCACAACTTAAATACAATAACCAAATAGTCTAGACAAATATCAACGAGAACCCAATGAAACAGAGTCTAAATAGCAGCGGAAATAAATAACAAGTACAAATACAACTTACAGTCCACAATCCATAATCCAAATTACATACCCGAAAAATCAACCAAATATAACAACTTAAAGTCAAAGGGTCCTACGCCCTTCAGTTACAAACCGGAATGGAAAGAAATACAAGAGTCCAACAACATCACAAGAAAAGAGTCCAACAACAACAAGAAGAAGTAGTAAATCCAACAAGCGGAGTACAAGGCTCAATCCGTGGTCGGTTCAGCATCTTCAACGAAGTCCTCATCTAAGGTTAGAAAATAGGTGGGGATGAGACAGAAATCTCAGTGGATGGGGTAATCGTGTGCAAGTGTGGCGATATATAGTTAATGTGAGAAAAACAGTTATATGAAAACGCGTGAGTATGATGCATGAATTCACACACAGTCCACAAGCGTCGTGATAAATATATTTAAGTAATATACTTATACGATTCAAGAAAATGATTCATGGTCACACAGGCACTATGTGATTCAATCAAGACAGTAGATTGCGTACGGAAATGTAACGCCAATCCCATGCAAGGTGATAATGGTTGCGACGGATTTGTAGCGCCAACCAATGCAAAAACAAGTAGCGGTTGTGTACGGATTTGTAGCGCCAACCAAACGGGTCCGATAACTCCGGAATCGTGTGGATCGACAAATGATTCCTTCGTTCTTCCTTGTAACTCCCCGGCAGCGGGATGGTCCAAGATCGGTCACCTTATCGCTCCATAGGCAAAGACAAAATCCACAGTGGACCTTGCAAGGCTCGGATCCGTCATAATCATGATTATACCTCAAGTACTACGACCCGCTTCCCTTGACAAACTCCGTCCCTCGATTGCGGGATTAGGACGATGGGGTAGGAAGAGTGGAAATAGCAGCCGAGCTGCCCGATTCCATCCCCGACGTATCCATTCCGACTGTGAGCTCGACACACCAAGTTGACTCAGACAGGAATGTAAATACAAGTACAGGCAGTCAACCAGGCAGTCGAGTATTATTGATTCATGGGAGCAGTTTAGGAAAATTTTTGAAATAACGCTATGGCAATTTTGGCGTTGGTGGAGTTTTTGATGAAGATGATTATCGGAAGGATAAGCAACCTTCGATATCTTGAAAGATTAGGTGGAACATAAGTCCCGTTATAGATTCAAATCGCAAGGCGGGGAAGTCGCTCCGCGATCGGGTATTAATCGGTCAAATTGATCCGATAAGTCAAGGGTTTTTGGGAAAATAAAATACTTTAATTAAATCTCCAAGTCAAAGGGTCCAGGGCTATTTTATTAAAAGAGAAAATAATTTGTGTTAGGCCCTTTATAAAAGAAAAATTGTAATTTAGCCCCGTTTTGTAAAAACCAACACTTTTGGGGTTAAAAATTGAATAAATAAATATCCCGACCTTGAATAATTATGAGGTCAGTTCCTAAATTCTTTAAATTATCCAGAGATTCAGGTTTTTAAAGTTTTGAGGTCTAGTTTTTATAAAATTCTCACATTGGCCCCAAATTTGTAAAAATTGTCAATTCGGACCTTAAGTTTAATATAATCGGAACTCACAAACCGGAAGGACTTTTAATGTGATTCCAGTTGGAAAAGGTCACTAAGTTATTGGGATATTGGGACAAAAGCAGTTTTTAAAAGAAATAAGTGTAGGTCCTTTAACGTTTGAAAATATCATTTTTGTTTCATTTTGAAATAATTGCCTTTAAGGCTTTTAGGGGTCCAATTGTCATGAAATTTGAACCTTGGGTCCAAAATATAATTAGGTTATAGTTAAGTTAGTATTTCCAGGTGCATGGGCTGCATAAGTCACGGAAATTTCATTTGGGTCCTCAAGTTTAGTATTTTACACATTAGTCCCTCCATTTTAGTAAAATTGCTTTCCAAGCCCTAACCACTTGGATTTTTGGAATACTTTTAAAATATGTAATTCCCAGTACCTTAAGAGTGAAAATTTCAAATTTTAAAGTTTAGGTCTGGTGCAGTTTTAAAAATTGCAAAGTAGCCCTTAAACTTTCAAAATTTTACAATCTAGTCCTTGGGCTTTTAAAGGTTGATTTTATTTATCTTAAAACTCTTAAAACTTTATTAAAATGTCCAAAAGTCATTTTTGAACCTGAGTACAGTCCCAAAAATCAAAATTTGCAGAGGAGTCCTTTAACTTTTATTTTCTTGCAATTTAGTCCACCAACTTTCCATTTTTATATTTTTAAGTCCAAAATTGAAATTTAATCAATTATGCTCGACTTTTCCAGGTTATAAGTCATACAAAACATAGATTTTAAAGATCATACACATGCATGTCCAATACATACAAGAATTCATCAAATAAAACATTAAATTGCACATGCATGCACCTAAAATTCAATAAATAGTAATTTTGAGCAACTCTTGAGAATTTTCATGACTTGATACATAAAACTGACATGAAATACATAGATTATATATATCTCAAGGCTCATGATCAAATTTTCTACATGCATTTTAATAAAAACATCTAATAGTTGGAAAATATTTTTCCACCCACCTTAAAATTGGAAATTGTGGAATAAAAGGATAAATTTCACAATTTTTGGATGAGGCTTCTTAGGTCAGCACTTAAGTCAAGAAATATCAAAAATTTGAAGTTAGAAAAATGAGAGAAAAATTAAGGAGAAAAAGAAGGAGATAAGAAAATGAGAAGGACTACATTTTACCTTGTGTAGTATGTGATTGGAGACTAGTTGAAGCTTAAAAATTGGAAATTTTGGTTCAACTCCAAAATCACCTAAGGTCAGCCCCTATTTCTCAAAAATGAAAAAGGGGTGTTAAAATTTGAAAAAAAAATAAAAAGAAGAAGGAAAATACACTAGAGTCCATTATCTTACCTTGTAGTCATAATTCTCTACTAGTTGTTCTTCAATTCTTGAAGTCCTTCTTCAAGATGATGTCAAGCTCTAATCTTCAAATGGTCTTCTAAATGTACCTCCAAAACCAAAATTAACTTAAGTCAAGAAGTGAAAAAGAGGTAGGTAGATGATATCAAGATAAATTGGAGAACAATATTCCTTACCTTGTAGTAGGAGTGTTCGACTTTGATGAAGAATAAGGAGAGAATTCTTGAAAAAATTTCTAAGTGTTGAAGAAGAAAGTAAGAAGAAAGAGTAGAGAAGTAGGGAGTTTAGAGAGAAGGAGGAGGATTTTGTGTAGGAGATTAGAAGGTGTTGGTGAAAATGAACAAATTTTGTTCATTTTCCTTGTATGTGGCCGTCCACATTGATGAGAGAGGGGGAGGAAATTTGTTTAATTGTGTCTTGCATTTTGCCTCATGCATGGGGAACATTTTGAAGGTCAAAGGTATGGGCATGAGAATGTTTGAATGGAATGTTGGAAGACTTCCAACATGTTGGCAAAAATAATATTAAAGAAGTAATGTAAGAGATGATGTGTATAATGTTTGAATTAATGGTATAATTATACACAAGATGACTAATATAAGGTGTAGGTGTACAAGAGTTGGATGATATTTTTACTCCAAAATTCACCATGTTGGCCGTCTACTACAAGGGCATATTGGTAATTCCATTTTTTTTTGTCCCAAATTTGATGATAATAGATGAAATATATCAATCTCCAAAATAATTAGTGATTTCCTTGATCACTTATGAGTCTCATGATCACTTAATCTAAATCAAAATCTTAATTTTATAAGGTAAAAGTCTCTAAAATAAATAGTCTCTTAAAATTCTAAGGTGACTAATAAATACAAAAATAGTAATAATGATCAACCAAGTGATCATAAATGCAAAATAGAATTAATAAAGATCATGATAACAAGTAATTAAATAAAATGAAATAAAGTACAAAATGTATATATTATTAATAATTACCCGTCAAAATGACGTGGTAAAATAGTCGATCAAATGTATAAACGACAATAAGGATCAATTATAAGCTCGGAAAAATCGGGGCTTCACATCCTCCCCTCCTTAAAATAATTTGGTCCCCAAATTCTCTTCAGAATAGTTCTGGATATTGATTCCTTATGTCTTCTTCCATTTCCCACGTTGCGTCTTCATCTCGGTTGTGGTTCTGCCACACTACCTTAACCATCGGGATTTCTCTCTTACGCAATTGTCGTATCTGCTGATCAATGATCCGGATCGGCCTCTCGGTGTAGGATATGTAGGATAGATTTTCCATTAGAGGAGGAGTATCTCGAGTGATGATATGCTCGGGATCTGGTTGATACTTCTTCAGTCTCGACACGTGGAATACATCGTGCATTCCCGCATATGGTGCTGGTAACTCGAGTCGGTAGGCTAACTTCCCGATCCTCGTAAAATCTTGTAAGGTCCAACATATCTCGGACTCAACTTGCCTCCTTTCTTCGGATTGATCAATCCTTTCCGTGGTGAGAGTCCGAGAAATACTTCATCTCCGACTTCAAATTCCAAATCATTTTTCTTCTCTTGTCGCGTAACTCTTTTGGCGGCTCCGAGCCGTGCGAATCCGCTCCTTGATCGCCTTGATCTTCTCCATGGCCTCCCGAACTAAGTCGACCTTTGGAATCGAGGCGACTTTCGTTTCTCTTTCGGAGTCCATTGGTCATCAATCTCCCAAAGTGTAGTGGGGATCTACATTTTCGCCCATATGATGCCTCGTAGGTGTCATCCCAATCGTGACTCGATAATAAGTATTGTAGGCGAACTCGGCTAATGGTAAGTGCGAATCCCAACTTCCTTGAAAATCCAATGTAAGCTCGCAAAGATATCTTCAAGGGTTTGAATTGTTCGCTCGATCGCCCATCGGTTTGTGGATGTCTTGTTGTCTTTCAAACTTAGCGAGGTAGCCAATTCCTCGGCAAGAACTTCCAAAACTGGAGACAAACCTCGGTCTCTCGTTTGATACTATGTCGACTAGTACTCCATGCAAATCGAATGATTTCTCGGATATAAATCTTTGCAAGTTTTCGCAAGCTATCGATTTTCTTGATGGGTAAAAAGTGTGCGATTTCGTGAGTCGGTCTACCACTACCCAAATAGCATCATGGCCTCCTCTGGTCTTTGGTAGATCCGTCACGAAGTCCATCATTATGTGTTCCCATTTCTACTCGGGAATTCTCAATGGTTGTAGTAAACCAGATGGTCGTTGGTGTTCTGCTTTTACTCGTTGACAAGTTAAACATCTCGCAACGAACTCTGCTACCTGGTTCTTCATGTTTACCCACCAATAACTCCTTTTCAAATCCTTATACATCTTGTTTCCCCCAGGATGTATAGTGTATTTTGAACGGTGTGCCTCTGCTAGGATTTTATTCCTAATCTGCTCGTCATTTGGTACACACACTCGATTCCGGAATCTAATAACTCCATCTTCAGGTACCGAGAATTCTGATCTTTCTCCTTTAAGTATCTTCTCCTTCAGTTTTTGAAGATGTGTATCTTTCTCTTGTGCTTCTTTGATCTCTTTCAGCAGATCGGGTGTAACCGAAATGTTAGCACATGAAATCTGAGTATTGGTTCTCGTCAGATTCCAATTGCTCAGCTCTTCTAATGATTCCCACTCTCGAATCATAAGTCTGGCTAAGCTCGCTTTTTCGCTAGAGCGTGCCTTTCTACGACGTTAGCTTTCCCGGGATGGTATTGAATATCAAAGTGATAGTCCTCAATCAACTCCATCCATCTCCGTTGCCTCATATTGAGGTCTTTCTGGGAGAATAGGTACTTCAAGCTCTTATGGTCCGTGAAAACCGTGAATGTTGCTCCGTAGAGATAGTGTCTCCATTTCTTTAATGCGAAAACTATCGCTGCCAATTCCAAGTCATGTGTTGGATAATTGGCTTCATATGGCTTGAGCTTTCGTGATGCGTAAGCGATAACCTTTCCTTCCTGCATGAGCACTGCTCCTTGTCCTTCTTTTGATGCATCACTGTAGACGACAAAGTTTTCTGTTCCCTTTGGAAGGGCTAAGACTGGAGCTGTAGTAAGTCGTTTCATCAGCTCTTGGAAACTAGCTTCTCACTTGTCATTCCACTCAAACTTGGCTTGCTTCTGGGTTAGTCGAGTGAGTGGTCCGGCTATCTTGGAGAAATCCTGGATAAATCTTCGATAATATCCAGCTAGTCCTAGGAAACTCCTGATTTCGTTCTGCACTCGGGTTGTTTCGCCAACCACTGCCTGCACCTTCAAGGATCTACTGCAATCCCAGTGTCGGATACTATGTGTCCCAAGAACGCGACTTCACTAAGCAAAAATTCACATTTGCTGAATTTGGTATACATCTTATGCTCTCGTAGTGTCTCCACAACGATTTTCAGATGACGTTCGTGTTCTTCTCTAGACTTAGAGTATACTAGTATGTCATCAATGAATATCACTACGAATTGATCCAAATAAGGTTGGAAGACTCGATGCATCAGGTCCATAAATGTTGCTGGTGCATTCGTCAGACCGAAAGGCATCACTACAAACTCGTAGTGTCCATATCGGGTTTGAAATGCAGTTTTGGAAATGTCTCCTTCGCGGATCTTCAGTTGATAATATCCTTGTTGTAAGTCAAACTTCGAGTACACCGTCGCTCCTTGAAGTTGATCAAATAGTTCGTCTATCCTCGGGAGGGGATATTTATTCTTGATGGTCACGCTATTAAGACCACGATAATCTATACATAGTCTTAAGGTGCCATCTTTCTTTTTGACGAACAACACAGGTGCTCCCCATGGAGACGTACTCGGTCGGATAAATCCCACATCCATCAGTTTTTATAATTGCGTTTTTAGCTCTTGTAACTCAAGAGGGGCCATTCTATACGGTGTTCTGGCAATCGGGGAAGTCCCTAGTAACACCTCGATGGTGAACTCGACTTCCCTATCTGGAGGGACAGTGGTGAGTTCTTGTGGAAATACATCCATGTATTCTGATACTACAGGTACTTGGTTGATTTGTGTCTCAACCTTGGGTTTGTTAATTACAAACGCCGAGTACCCTCGAGCCCCTCTAGTGATTGCCTTTCTCGCTTTCATTGCTGAAATGATTGGGGCAATCTTAACTCGTGCCCTTCCCAAAATTTCCACTTCGGGTTTTCCAGGTTCACATAGCTTAATGGACTTGTTATGGCAGTCCATTTGTGCATGGTGTGCAGACAACCAGTTCATTCCCAATATCACGTCGTATTCGGATATAGGTAATAGGATTAAATCGGCAGGAAAGTTTATCTCAGCAATCTTAACTTCGCATGCATTATAGATAATATATGTTATCTGACTTGCCCCCATAGGAGTTGACACTTCTAGACAAATAGGCATATGTTCCATGCATGCATGCAGTTTGTGTACAAAATGCGGTGCAACAAATGAATGCGTTGATCCAGGGTCGAACAATATTTTAGCGTAGTGGTTAGATACTAGGAGCGTACCTTCCACCACGTCTGTTGCCTCCGGAGCCTCCTGTCCGGCTAGTACAAATGCTCGAGCTGGCATCCTTGCCCGATTACCCTGGCCATTTCCCGACTTCAAGGCCTGGGCGTGCTGTTTGGTTCGGTCATCGTATTTTCGGGCAATCTTGCGCTTGGTGCTGCCGACATTACCACAAGCGCAAACACCTTCCTTGTTTATGCCAACAATCGTTGGCAAAGATATCCGGTTTCTAGCAATATGCACACAATAATCGCCCGCTTTCCTTGATCTTGGTCCATTTCCTTATATGTCTTATTAATCGTCCTTCAAACTTAGCGGCGGTTTAGATGGCTGCCCCACTGTGTCCTCTTAAGAATGTTCGATGGCCTACTCTCTGAATCGTCCCAATATGGTTGGCCTCGACTCAATGCGGAGAGCCGCTTTACCGCGCTTAGGCTTAGTAGGTTGTCGGTTCAACATCACAGATTGTTTCGAGGTTCCGTTTCAATCCTCGAGTGAACTTGTAAAGCTTATCCTCTTGATCAGATTGTTGTCCCCGAGCATACTTGGACAATCGGTGAAATTCGGACTCAGATCGAGCCCAGATTCCCTTGCCTCAATCTATGGAATTCATCTCGGTGCGCTTCTTTCACAACCCGTGGAATATACTATTCATTGAACTCGCCAAGAAATTTCCCCATGTTCGACTACCCGGTCCTGTTCCCATCTCCTTTCAACTGCCCTCCACCAGTCTCTAGCAGCCGATTCCAGATGAAACACGGCGAGTGTGACTTTTTCATTCGTCTCGAGTATTGGAGAGCATTGAAGATATTCTCCAACTTCTCTACCCATTCTTTCGCTTCAAATCGTCCGGCTCTCCCAAGAAGGCTGGTGGGTCGAACCGCAGAAATTGCTCCAACGTGCGATCGTTCGCCTCTCTGGCGGGTTCAGGAGCACGGGGTTGAGGCTCTGCCTGTTGCCTCATGAAAACTAGTATTTGCTGTAAGGCTTGTGCGGTCAAATTTCTCTCCCGCAAAGGTGGAGGAGGCGGTGGTAATTCAGGGGAGGGTACCCGGTCCCTGGGTACGTCATCATCCCCTTGTGGAACGCGACGAGGTCTCCCACGTCCTCGATGTTCGGCCATTCTGTATCTTGAAGCGTTAGTTGCGATTCACGAGTAAATGAATACAATAATTATTCGCGTAAAGCAAGTGATATCGCAGGGAAAGTAACAACAAACACAAGATACTGAATAAATATCAAAAGGCATATCCATTAACGTAAAACTTGAATACACCAATAGTACAATAGTAGAATACTGAGTCATGATACATCGGAACCAAAATACAACAGAATCTAGTACAATAGAAGGTAAGGTACAACACTGGAATAAGCGTCTACAACAACAGAAGTACAAACTAACAATCAGCTAACTAATCAGTGAGATCGCCATCATCGTCGCTCGTAGCTATGTCCATAATCGGGGCTGGGTCGGGCTGAGGTGGCGCCTCGACCTCAGGCCAATCCATGAAGTCTAACCATCGCTCGAATCCCTGAGCCTCATCAAGTGGAGCAGCCTCAAGTGCCTCAGGCTCTCCGATGTCGACTGGATCCTCCTCAGGATCCTCCTCGAGATCCTCCTCAGGATCCTCCTCGGCGTCAGGTATGGGCTCCACCTCGGGCGGTGGCAATGGCTGAGCATTAGCTGCCAAAGCAGCCTCCGGTGGCGTCTCGAGCTAGGGCCTGTGTAAGGTCCTCTATGATCGCATCCGCTTGATGAGGGTCTCTCCAAGCGCTCGACGGTGTCGCGGGATAGGCGGGCATCAATCTCCATTTTCGTGGCCGTCACTTGCCCTCTTCATCTTCTCTTGCATGTTATATAGGCACTCCTGGATACTCTGTATTTGGTCCTCCCGCGCTCTTATGGTATTGTTACGGTCCTTGATGACAGTGGTCGCCGCTCTTTTCATCTTGGCGCTCGCCAAGCGCTAAGTCAGTCCCTATTACGCCGGGCGCTCCTCGGCTAGCTCGAGGTCGCGCGATCACTCTCCGGTGCGTGTGAATCATCGTGCTCGGTAATATCCCCGCTCAGCACGGGCAAGGAAAACATCCCACCATGAAGGCGGCGCCGGCTCCATCCTGATCAAACAAAAATAAGGCGGATCAGTCAAAGATAGAGGAAAGATAGGGAGAGAATAAGGAAAGAACGAATAAGGGAAATCAGTCAAGAATCAACTAAGTCAAGACAAGTATGACTATGAAATCTCAAAATATGCGTTCTAACTTAGTTTAAACATCAACAAGACAGTTCTATGTCAATTTGAAATCGATTTCACACTTAATTGGTCAAGTCGCGGATTACCCAAAAACACGGCATCGAGGGTCCTATCCTGGGTCAGCTCGGTGTAAGTTTCCATCTTACTAGTAGAGCTCTGATACCACTCTAACTGTCACGCCCCAAACGGAACGCGACGACGATCCACAACTTAAATACAATAACCAAATAGTCTAGACGAATATCAACGAGAACCCAATGAAACAGAGTCTAAATAGCAGCGGAAATAAATAACAAGTAGAAATACAACTTACAGTCCACAATCCATAATCCAAATTACATACCCGAAAAATCAACCAAATATAACAACTTAAAGTCAAAGGGTCATACGCCCTTCAGTTACAAACCGGAATGGAAAGAAATACAAGAGTCCAACAACATCACAAGAAAAGAGTCCAACAACAACAAGAAGAAGTAGTAAATCCAACAAGCGGAGTACAAGGCTCAATCCGTAGTCGGTTCAGCATCTTCAACGAAGTCCTTATCTAAGGTTACAAAATAAGTGGGGATGAGACAGAAATCTCGGTGGATGGGGTGATCGTGGTGCAAGTGTGGCGATATATAGTTAATGTGAGAAAACAAGATTATATGAAAACGCGTGAGTATGATGCATGAATTCACACACACGATCCACAAGCGTCGTGATAAATATATTTAAGTAATATACTTATACAGATTCAAGAAAATATTTCATGGTCACACAGCACTACGTGATTCAACCAAGACAGTAGGATTGCATACGGAAATGTAACGCCAATCCCATGCAAGGCGAGATAATGGTTGCGCACGGTTTTGTAGCGCCAACCAATGCAAAACAAGTAGCGTTACGCACGGATTTGTAGCGCCAACCAAACGGGTCCGATAACTCGGAATCGTGTGGATCGGGACAACGATTCCTTCGTTCTTCCTTGTAACTTCCAGGCATGATGGTCCAAGACCGGTCACCTTATCGCTCCATAGGCAAAGACAAAATCCACAATGGAGCTTGCAAGGCTCGGATCCGTCATAATCATGATTATACCTAAAGTACTACGACCGCTTCCCTTGGACAAACTCCGTCCCTCGATTTGCGGGATTAGGGACGATGGGGCGGAAGAGTGGAATAGCAGCCGAGCTACCCGGTTCCATCCCCGACGTATCCATTCCGACCGTGAGCTCGACACACCAAGTTGACTCAGCGGGAAAGTAAATACAAGTACATGCAATCAACCAGCAAGAGAGTATTATTGATTGGAACGATTCAGAAAATTTTTGAAATAACGCGAGGGCAATTTTGGCATTGGTGGAGTTTTTGGATGAAGATGATTATCGGAAGGATAAGAAACCTTCGATATCTTGAAAGATTAGGTGGAACATAAGTCCCGTTATAGATTCAAATCGCAAGGCGAGGAAGTCGCTCCGTGATCGGGTATTAATCGGTCAAATTGATCCGATAAGTCAAGGGTTTTTGGGAAAATAAAATACTTTAATTAAATCTCCAAGTCAGAGGGTCCAGGGCTATTTTAGTAAAAGAGAAAATAATTTGAGGTCGATTTTTTATAAAATTCTCACATTGGCCCCAAATTTGTAAAAATTGCCAATTCGGACCTTAAGTTTAAAATAATTGGAACTCACAAACCGGAAGGACTTTTAATGTGATTCCAGTTGGAAAAGGTCACTAAGGTTAGTGGGATATTGGGACAAAAGCATTTTTTAAAAGAAATAAGTGTAGGTCCTTTAACTTTTGAAAATATCATTTTTGTCCCATTTTGAAATAATTGCCTTTAAGGCTTTTAGGGGTCCAATTGTCATGAAATTTGAACCTTGGGTCCAAATTATAATTAGGTTATAGTTAAGTTAGTATTTCCAGGTGCATGGGCTGCATAAGTCCCGGAAATTTCATTTGGGTCCTCAAGTTTAGTATTTTACACATTAGTCCCTCAATTTTAGTAAAATTGCTTTCCAAGCCCTAACCACTTGGATTTTTGGAATACTTTTAAAATATGTAATTCCCAGTACCTTAAGAGTGAAAATTTCAAATTTTAAAGTTTAGGTCTGGTGCAGTTTTAAAAATTGCAAAGTAGCCCTTAAACTTTCAAAATTTTACAATCTAGTCCTTGGGCTTTTAAAGGTTGATTTTATTTATCTTAAAACTCTTAAAACTTTATTAAAATGTCCAAAAGTCATTTTTGAATCTGAGTACAGTCCCAAAAATCAAAATTTGCAGAGGAGTCCTTTAACTTTTATTTTCTTGCAATTTAGTCCACCAACTTTCCATTTTTACATTTTTAAGTACAAAATTGAAATTTAATCAATTATGCTCGACTTGTCCAGGTTATAAGTCATACAAAACATAGATTTTAAAGATCATACACATGCATGTCCAATACATACAAGAATTCATCAAATAAAACATTAAATTGCACATGCATGCACCTAAAATTCATAAATAGTAATTTTGAGCAACTCTTGAGAATTTTCATGACTTGATACATAAAACTGACATGAAATACATAGATTATATATATCTCAAGGCTCATGATCAAATTTTCTACATGCATTTTAATAAAAACATCTAATAGTTGGAAAATATTTTTCCACCCACCTTAAAATTGGAAATTGTGAAATAAAAGGATAAATTTCACAATTTTTGGATGAGGATTCTTATGTCAGCCCCTAAGTCAAGAAATATCAAAAATTTGAAGTTAGAAAATGAGAGAAAAATTAAGGAGAAAAAGAAGGAGATAAGAAAATGAGAAGGACTACATTTTACCTTGTGTAGTATGTGATTGGAGACTAGTTGAAGCTTAAAAATTGGAAATTTTGGTTCAACTCCAAAATCACCTAAGGTCAGCCCCTATTTCTCAAAAATTAAAAAGGGGTGTTAAAATTTGAAAAACAAAATAAAAAGAAGAAGGAAAATACACTAGAGTCCATTATCTTACCTTGTAGTCATAATTCTCTACTAGTTGTTCTTCAATTCTTGAAGTCCTTCTTCAAGATGATGTCAAGCTCTAATCTGCAAATGGTCTTCTAAATGTACCTCCAAAACCAAAATTAACTTAAGTCAAGAAGTGAAAAAGAGGTAGGTAGATGATATCAAGATAAATTGGAGAACAATATTCCTTACCTTGTAGTAGGATTGTTCGACTTTGATGAAGAATAAGGAGAGAATTCTTGAAAAAATTTCTAAGTGTTGAAGAAGAAAGTAAGAAGAAAGAGTAGAGAGAAGTAGGGAGTTTAGAGAGAAGGAGAAGGATTTTGTGTAGGAGATTAGAAGGTGTTGGTGAAAATGAACAAATTTTGTTCATTTTCCTTGTATGTGGCCGTCCACATTGATGTGAGAGGGGGAGGAAATTTGTTTAATTGTGTCTTGCATTTTGCCTCATGCATGGGGAACATTTTGAAGGTCAAAGGTATGGGCATGGGAATGTTTGAATGGAATGTTGGAAGACTTCCAACATGTTGGCAAAAATAATATTAAAGAAGTAATGTAAGAGATGATGTGTATAATGTTTGAATTAATGGTATAATTATACACAAGATGACTAATATAAGGTGTAGGTGTACAAGAGTTGGATGATATTTTTACTCCAAAATTCACCATGTTGGCCGTCCACTACAAGGGCATATTGGTAATTCCATTTTTTTTGTCCCAAATTTGATGATAATAGATGAAATATATCAATCTCCAAAATAATTAGTGATTTCCTTGATCACTTATGAGTCTCATGATCACTTAATCTAAATCAAAATCTTAATTCTATAAGGTAAAAGTCTCTAAAATTAATAGTCTCTTAAAATTCTAAGGTGACTAATAAATAAAAAATAGTAATAATGATCAACCAAGTGATCATAAATGCAAAATAGAATTAATAAAGATCATGATCACAAGTAATTAAATAAAATGAAATAAAGTACAAAATGTATATATTATTAATAATTACCCATCAAAATGACGCGGTAAAATAGTCGATCAAATGTATAAACGACAATAAGAATCAATTATAAGCTCGGAAAAATCGGGGCTTCACATAATCACTATTAGACTAAAAAAACTATCACAACATCTATCATCATCACATTCTTATCGTATATCCAATCACACTCTCAAAATTCATTCTCATTTTTTTAAAATAATTTCTTCACAATATTCTCTCTAAAAGTAAAAAAGAGTGGAACGAAAGGTCAAGCGATCACTCCCTTAATGTATAAGTTTCCATGCACATGAAGATTTTTAGCAAATGAAGGAATTACCTGGATTGGCTAAAATTAGTATAAGATCGATATACGGGTTACGAGCAGCAACAACAAGCGCGAGGCATCCCCCAAAACATTCAACAACAAGATATATGAGTCTATTTGGGTTACGCGAATATTGTAATCTAACCGTGCTTTCAACAAGTTTCACTAGGTCTGGGAGATGAAAAATAGCACATTTTTCTACTAGCTGGCTCCAATTTCTATTTATGTAGCACATTTTTCTGTTGCTAGTTAATTAGCCTAGTTTGTTAAAGCCACAACAAGTAAAAAAAAGTACACTAAATATCTGATCAAAAGTTTTAGATTATTACGAGCCATTTTAAACTGAAAACACATGTTTAAAACATCAATTTCTAGCAAAAGAAAATCAAATCAATTCATAACTGCAAAGCAATTATGTTAACTACTAATAAGGATAATCCATTTAAATGATGATCACCTCAACGCCAAGACATTCTTTGACAAATCCCGAACAACACGTCAGGTTTCACAACCAATTTTGTTGATGACAACAAAGGTTCTTTGTTTGTAAACTCAGTAAAGTCCATTGATTGTGTTACCTAAGGACAGAGTTTATTAGGAAGAACAACTCTGATAATTTGAAGTTGCTCAAATATACACTAAAATACTACGCAGTTCCATGGAATGTAGGAAAAATGGCATTAACATAGAAATTAATGATATGGCAAACTATTCTTCTAACACGAATTTCAAATATTTCTAACATGTTCTTTATTTTGATATCAATGAAGCCAACATAAGTGCAATTATGTCCTTTAAGTCAAATATATCTTCAGTACTGTTTTCATTTCCCTATCACATGCACCTCAATCTTATAAGTGAGACATGAGTAAAATTATGAGCATAAGATTATGTTTAAAGCATTAAAATGGTTTTGGCATTGACAGAGCTTAAGTGCTTATTTTGCAAGAGCTTTATATTTGTCAAACAAGGTCCAATTACAACACCAAATGTCTTCAATCAAACATGTAATGCCATGAAATTAATGAGTAAGCTCAAATGTAATGTGAAAGCAATTAAAAGTCTACTATTTGCAAAAAAAATGATAAAAACACGTGATAATTAGGCCAAAGTAACTAAAAGCATACCTTATAGTGACTTTATCAAAAATCATGCCATTACCTTGTTACCTTCACAAAATAACTGCTCAAATCAACCAAGGTCCTCTTATCTCATATACTTATCCACACCTAGTATAATAAAAACTGACATTACTTAATAAAACCCATCATTTCATTTGTTCGGTGAAATTAGTTTTCATTTAGAAGAAGAGGTTTAAGCCATTTATAATGTTTCTAATATTCACCAGCAAACTGACTTGCATCATCCCTCATTTATGCTTTTTGTCACAAATAGATTATTTTAGACAATCACTAACCCTCTATAACCAGAACAATGTTCCTATAACAAAGTTGAAAGTCCTGCTTTAGTTGATGTTTTTATGATAAGAAATGCTACATTCTCTCGAAGGCCACACTGGGCAAATAAAAAAGGGCACAAAACAATTGTACAACAAGAACCTTACCGAATCAAAACTTTTGTATCCTCTCGATGTTCTGTAACTCGGGAATTGTATCTGAAATATGATATCAAAGCCTGCTTCAAGCCTAAAAATGCCAGTAATATACGATTGTTATGCAAGTAATATCTTGAATTGAATTAGGCGAAGGAAGGGAGAGAGAATAGAGAGAGATTTCAGATTAGGGATAAAGGCACCAGTGAGGGGAAATATAGAGAATAGAGAAAGATTTTAGATTAGGGAAAAAGGTGCGAGTGAGGAGAAGTGGCATTCGCAGGAATTATAGATAGGATTCAGCTGATTTTTAATTTATTTATGTGATAACCCATATTTAATTAATAATTAAATTAGGGGTTAATATAGAGTTATGTTAGGGGTTAGTTTAGGGGTTAAGTTTAGGAGCTATTTTAGAGTCCGTTAGGAGTTAATATTAATTACTATAAATATGTATAACTTCATACTCAAATTTTACACCAAATTTCAAATAATTATAAGGTAATGATATTTTTTCTACTTATTATTCAAGTTTCATATATATATATATATATATATTCACAATTCACAAGCCTTCTTTCAATATTTTTCACAAATTCTTTCATTAATTAGTTTGATTTATTAAAATCACATATTAATTATATAATGTTGAAAACGAAGAGGTCGAGGACTAGGACATTTATTGTTCATTTTTCTACATCGAATATCTGCGATTATTAAGGTAGTGATTTCTATATTATTTGTATTTATTTAATGTTTTATTGTCACGCCCCAAACGGAACGCGACGACAATCCACAACTTAAATACAATAACCAAACAGTCTAGACAAATATCAACGAGAACCCAATGAAACAGAGTCTAAATAGCAGCGAAAATAAATAACAAGTACAAATACAACTTACAGTCCACAATCCATAATCCAAATTACATACCCGAGAAATCAACCAAATATAACAACTTAAAGTCAAAGGGTCCTACGCCCTTCAGTTACAAACCGGAATGGAAAGAAATACAAGAGTCCAACAACATCACAAGAAAAGAGTCCAACAACAACAAGAAGAAGTAGTAAATCCAACAAGCGGAGTACAAGGCTCAATCCGTGGTCGGTTCAGTATCTTCAACGAAGTCCTCATCTAAGGTTAGAAAATAGGTGGGGATGAGACAAAATCTCGATGGATGGGGTGATCGTGTGCAAGTGTGGCGATATATAGTTAATGTGAGAAAACAGTTATATGAAAACGCGTGAGTATGATGCATGAATTCACACACAGTTCGCAAGCGTCGTGATAAATATATTTAAATAATATACTTATACAGTTCGAGAAAATAGTTCATGGTCACACAGGTGTAGGTCCCAAGGGGTGTAAGTGTAAGGTTTAGAAGGGGGGGTTGAATAAACCTTACCAAATTTTCGATTTAGTCCTTTTAAATATACGAGTTGATACTACACAATTTGTGTCCTTGATGGACAATCAATTTAGTCACTCAAGAGAGTTAATCTCTCAAATGACTCAACCGAGCCGTTGATGGAATAACTCATTTGTTGGCTCTAAATTAACTCGATTGTGGTTTTGTTTTTTGGAAGACTTAACACCCTTAAGTTTGATTAAGTAAGAGTTTAGTGATGGGTTTAGTACTTATATTATCAAATGGATAGCAAATTTATCAAAGATATATAGGCGATTAAAAATGCAGAAATTAAAATCTTTGAAATGTAAATGACACAAAGTTGAAATTTTTATAGAGGTTCAAGATGGTGTAATTCTTCTACTCCTCTCTTCTCCAACTCCCGGAGGAATCCACTAGGTAATGATCGGTTTACAAAGTGGTATGCAGTCCGAGATACAAGTCTTGATCACACATTGACTTGATCCTTTGGGACTCGATCTGGAGACGCTTGATCACTCGGTGGCTTCTCTTACGACTCGCCTTCTTCACAGGCATTACCGCTTGCTACTACAAACTCACTTTCTCAAGCTCTTTGGATTTGATCACGAAGCCCTCCAAAAGCTTAAGACTTGGTTCGACCTTGAACCTTCCTACAAGCCTTCGTGGAATGTGGACCCTTTTCTTCAAAAGTTTCCTCTTCAACTCGATTGAAGTTATCTTTCCTTCACAGGTAAGTGTTGGATTGATGTGCTTCGTAATATAGGCTTGAGGATTAATCTTGAATGATTTGAGAGTATTTCTGGTTATAATTTGATTGATTTCTTGAATGTTCGTAGTTCGGGTCACTTTCTCGTGAGTCATTCCTCGCCTTTTATAGTGATCTTTTAAAAATTTGCCCGTTGAAGAGATAGGCTTATTTTTGAAAGTCACTTGTAGTCGTTGGCTTGTCTTGTTGCGATCCTTGGAATTGCCATTTCCTCGTATGAATTGTTCTTTCACCTTTTCGGAGTTTCGACACGGTGTAGTGCTTCCCATTGGTTCATTCCTTTTGCACGCTTCTCGGGATCGAGCACTCCGAGAAAGGTGGTATGGAGATATTACTTGTTTAAGTAATTCTCTTGATTTTCTCGGCAACGGGTCTTTTACGATTATCTCGACTTGACCGCATTTCCTTGCTTTTCCCAGGTGACTTAGAGTCGCCTTCCAATCATTGGATGACTCTTTCCGTCACTTCAACTTGAGACTTAGCTTTTCTTGAGTTGACTTGATCGATACTCCACTCACCGCATCTCACCGCTTCTTCAAGAGAGTTCCCATCTACTCTTCTTTGCCATACTCATTGTCTCCCAAATGAGTCTTCCTTTAGTCTTGATTGTCTTCTTGCATGTTAGGGCGTAGGCCGACTTAACTCACTTGGCCACTCTATTTATTACAATACATTTTCTGACAAGAATTGGGGTGCCAACTTTCTATTCTAAGTTTTACATGGGATTCATCAAAATCTAAACAATAAATTTCCTAACAATTTCCCCTTTTTGATGATGCCAAAACTTAAACCATTCAAAAATGCAAATAACAAAGATACATACAGATAGTGTATTGACATAGAATGTATGCGCAGAATCAATCTTTTTATTGATCATATCATTCTTGTACTTTTACACAATCTGTTTAAGGTGTATCGAGTACATATTTTTGCCTACGAGTAAAAATAAAGAATTTATAGCTTTATTACGTAAGACTTACATTGTATGTATTTACATAATAAAATACACGAAGGGTTGGACAAAGAACACTTCATCTCCTTCCTTGTCTCCTTCCTTCTTTCATCTTGTTCAAAGATCTTCTTTCTTTCTTCTCTTTTTCTCGTCGTCACCGCCTTCTTTTCTTTTCATATGCCTTCCTGGCAACTTCATATTTTCTTATTCTTTCCTCGTCTCTCCTCCCATAGCCGAGTTTGTCTCTTGTTTTCTTCTTCTATTCTTTTTGCATACTCGGCGTTAGTTTTAGCCACTTGCAAATTTGCCACTTGGTCAAGTTTTCCAGCCCAAAGAGATCCCTCCTTTCTTTCCTGGATCTACGTATTCAATATTCTTGGGCAGAGGCCTGGGTCCAAGCTTCTTCCTCTACTATCGCTTCTTCCTCTACCGGGCGTATATTGTAGACGGGGTCTTCTTCTTTTTGAGTGACCAAGTGACCAGAGCGATCGCCGGTAGTCTCGTTTCGTCGCTTTCTTCACATAACGTGAGACCCTTTTTCAAGACAAGTCCCAAGCTTGAGCCATGGACATATTTGCAAAGTATCCTCGATTCGAGCGTTTTAAATTCATCAATCGACCGTGGCTCTGTCCCGACATCCGAAATGGCATAAGTGTCTCGCTTCACCGGAATGCCTCCATGTTCTTTCAAGATGTTCATAACTCGGGCATCCATTCTACCTTCCACTTCCTTCATCCCTCGCTTCAATTGTTTTTCTCTTTTCACCCATAGATAACAGAGTGTTGGAGTGGCGAGTCTGTGGAGTTTGTCGCCGATAATGTCACCGTGGATGTGACCCCGTTGAGGGGTTTGTGCAATCATCAAGGTCATATCTTTAGATCCTTCCCCTCACAGATTTTCCTTTCTTCTTGTTTTAACACTTCCTCGGTGATTTTCCCTTCGCATGCTGCTCCTTCCTTTTCAACTTCGGATCCTTCGCGCTTTTAGGTATTCCTCTTCCCCTTTTGGCATCATCAAAGGAGAGAGGAACGCCCGAAACAGATTTGCAAGCGGGAAGTCAAGCCTGGCCGATAGTTGAGTTTTGTCTCGAGTCCGCTGCAGAGTATGCAAGACGAAGTCGGATCGAGTAGCGTTGGACTCTCTGAAATCACTTCATCTCGGCCATGAGAAGGCTGAATTTTGTATTCATGGTCTCTTCCAAACGCCTTTGTAGATCACTCTTGTTTTGCTCACGCAGCAGCTTAACCTCGGCAATGTGAGCTTCATGCATGTGCTAAATATGTTCTCTCAAACTTCATTTTTGCATCGCATTTTCACTCTCCACACCAAAGAGACTTGTTAAACAATGTCCCCAAGTATCTCACTTGTTCCACACGCATTGTTTGCTCTTTGCCACCATTCCCGATCCGGATCTGTTATGCCTCTTAAATCGAAGTGAGATTGGCATCTCTGTTGTCCGCCGCATATCCATAGAGGCTCGATGCCTCTCCATCCGTTCAATCTCGGCCGAATAATGCCTTGAACACTTCGCGGACTTGGCCGATTCTTCCGTCGCGGTGATGGCCATGCAATCGTCAAAATCATAATCACCGGAACAATGGTGCCTCGATTGAAAAACGGAGATGGTCGTGATAGCGTGCTTGTTCGTTTTTCGACTCTTCATGGAGTTCGATATCTCCGGTGAAAAAGGAAAAGATTCTACAAAGGATTCATCACCGCCAACCGGGATCTTTCAATGATGAGCGGTGCGCGTGAAGTTCTTTTGGGAATCGATCCACTGCAGCCTTGAGGAGCTCGCAGATGGACGCCGATTCACCGGGTTTTATTGTGAAGTGGTCCCGTTTTTGAGCCATTATCTCAACAGCCTTCGTTGGTCTCACTGATTTTTCCAATTGTGTAGACGGTCCTCGGCCTTATCCGAGCGTCATCGGACGATGATGACATTTCCATTGGTGGCTCATCATCAAAATTAAAGGTTTGACGAGTAGTCTTGGGATCGACTTGCTCGTGCTTGGAACATCCGTGAGTCTTTTGGATGCATCACGGGGATGACTCGCTTCTTCTTCGCTTTTCCGATCCCCAGAAAGGTTACATCGGGATTATCCCGGGAATCATGAAGTGCGCTTATCTCCTTCTCGATGGGTCGATGATAGCAGGAGGGATGTTCTCTACTTCAGCTTTTCTTTACCCCGGAAGTCTCAACCTCCCGTGGCCTTCATTACCTCCAGCAGTCTCTCTTTGCGGCGAGGCCTTGGTCCTCCCTTTCGACAAAGTGTCACTGTCTTAGGGTCTTTCGGTGGCATCCATTGGAGTCTTAACCCCATGGATTGCACTTTCATCGCCCAGTGTTAACTCCAGGCGTTCCATCTCGTGCCTCGATCGCATCGCCAGCCGTCATTAGCCTTAGTAGCGGTTGGCATCTCACCGAGACAGTCTCAATCGCCCCGAGCTTCGTTGATGGCAACTTGATGTTCTTCTTGTGTTTGTATTTTCTCTACTTCGCCTCCTTGAGTTGTGGAGTCATCTGCAAAGCATCCTCCGACCTTGCCGCTGCGGTGGAGGAGTTTTCCCGGTGGCGCACCACCGAGTGACTTGGAATGGGGTTACTCGTCTCCAAACTCCCAGCCTATTTCGATTGATTGTTCACCGTTGGGGTAGGTGGTAACACACCTTCAATAGGGGTTGGCTCGACCGGGGTCCCCACTATCCCGTTTCATCGCCAGGTCGCTTATGCTTCTTCCGAGTGAGTGGGAAGTGGTAAAAAGAACAACAACGGTGGCGATTTGCTGAACCACTCCCATTGGATCAATTTCACCGTGTGTTCGAGGACTCTCCTGGTCCCTCCATCGGTCTTTGCTCGTGAAGGATTCTTGATTCGTGCAATGCTTGCTGCATTTGCAACTCTTACGTGGCGTGAGATTTTCCCGATCCTCATCATTGCCGAGAAGACATCAAGTAGAGGATGTGTGTGTTCGTGGTGCCGAGAGATAGGGACGGATGCTTGCCTTCTCACGTGCCTCGGCCTTCCTCTCGCTTGCTTTTTTTTCTCCTTGTCCTTGTAGATCCGCAGGATGTCCGTGCGCTTTTCTTCATCCGATCTTTGGGAGTACAGTGGTCGATCCCAAGGAAGCTCAACAGTTCCTTCTTCTTCTTCTATGAACTCGGCCGTTGGAACTGTTCCTTGACTTACTCAACTTCCATTTCTCCACTCACGCAGACGATTTTGGATGTCCGGGTAAGGTGGAGATAGGATCATTACATCACTATCCGCTCTAGCGTGTTCTTTCTTGTGCTTGGTGTGTGAACTACAAGTGTGTCTTTGAGTTGCCTCTGCTGATCGCCTTCGGCGGACTTGGTGTTTCATCAACTACATCCGAGACTCTACTTCTCCAGATCTCAGATATCTGCTCCGGTGAGTGGTCGACTGTTTGGTTTCTCAAGCTCGGAGCGCTTGATAATTCGTCTCCGTCTCCTAGTTTGTACTAGAGGGATTTCTCGGTTCGCAGACGGTGTCCTCCGAGTCTGGGCGGCTGGGGCGGCCGGTGTCTTTTCTCGAGGAGCAGCCGTCGTGGCTTCTCGGTTCTCCTCTTTTTGACGATTGGAGAAGGTATTTGTGAGTCCTTCTCGACCGGCCGCCGCAGGGGCAGGAGACACTGTTGGGGCGGTGACTCTGCTGCAGGGGGAGCATGTTTGGTTTTCTTTCGCAGGGGGCGTGATCTTCTTAGTAGCCGCAGGGGACTTTCTTCTTGGTTGGAGAGGAAAAATTTAGATCTTCTGGGTCACCGATTCCCCCTCACTTGTGTCGCCTCTCTTGGCGTAAGCTCTCTTCTCGTGTGCGCAGAGAGATTTGCTCGAACATCCTCTTGTTAACATGGAATGCTTTCCCATGTCTAAGAGGGACTCATTTCACCTCCATTAGTCGGCCAATCACTAGGCCATATCCTAGGATCCTCCAAATGTGCCATCTTCCTTAAATGATTTGTTCCCCACGCTCGGGCAGAGTCTGCTGTAGACAAACTCATTTGATTTATCTTCTTTTCTCGCGATGATTGCAGCCATTACAATCATCTTTGCCTTTTGATTGGTCAAAGCCAAATTTGATGTTGATACATTTGGCAACTATGTCCAATGACTTGTGATAATCCTCCTTCAAGCCAGTCTCTTGTTTTTTGTGTATACTATTTTATCAAAGACAATCGGGCTTGGCTATTTCTTTCCAAGCATCGCCCAAGTTTACATCAGCTTCCGTTAATCCGATGCTCCCTCTGCCGGTAGTGAGCAATGTTCGCCAAATCCTTGGAGAGATAGTCACCGCTTTCCGTGAGCAGATGACTTTATTCCTTCATCGTGAATCTCGGCATTCACGTAGAATTGTGCGACCTCCTCCACATATGTCATCGGATATTCTAACGTCGAAACGGTTTCATTTAACGTTTCCAACTTTTCAGCGATTTTCTTCACTAGGGTGTCGTCGGACCCCTGTTTCACCATACCGTCGAAATCCACCATAGAGCCGGTGTGGATTTGCTTTCCTAACTTGGTAAAGTCATAAGTTGGTGCCATTTTTCAGGATTATATCGAAGAAAAACTCAGAAATTGATTTGAAGATAGATAGGGTTTCGAGAGAATTTTTTGCCTTTGCTTTTGAGAGAAAGAAATGAACAGTTTTAGAAGTGTGAGAGAGAAACGGACAAAAATGGTTTAAATGTGGTTTATGAAAGGACGTGCGGGTGGTTTTTGAAATGTGATCGAAATCAACGGCTTGGATTTTGCACGCCTATTTAGCATTTAATGTCTCGTATTTAATGCGGCAGCATTTATATCCAATCATAAGCTTGGTGTGCAGCTTTATGTCTGTACACATCATCATTATGCTGACGTATTCCTTAAAACATTCCCGCTTAGTCAAAACGACTGCGTTTTTGTCACTTTGCTCATAAGTGACTCAACTTATCCCTTAGCTGATTTAACTCTACTTCTCACAGTTCTCTTAGTGACTCGGCTATCGGTGACTCGGTGTAGTCTTTCCGATACTGACTAATTTATCGGTGATTTACGTGTTCGACTCTTTTTCACCTCCTCTTATGTTCCATTTCTTTTCTTTGATTCTTCCGTGTGTCACTCGATTCAATTAATCCCAACTCATGTTTGAGTTCTTCAAATCTTGACTCACATAATGGTTTTGTGAAGATGTCGGCTAGTTGTTTATCGCTTGAGATATATTCCAGGATGATGTCCTTCTTTTCAACATGATCTCTTATGAAGTGATATCTCGACATCAATATGCTTTGTTCTTGAATGCAACACAGATTTTGAGTGATTGCAATTGCACTTGTGTTATCACACATGATTGGAATTTCTTTTTCCTCAACTTCATAGTCTCTCATTGCTTTGTCTCATCCATAGGACTTGGGCACAATAGCCGCCCGCAGCTATGTATTCTCGCCTCACCAGTAGAGGTGGCTATTGAATTTTGCTTCTTGTTGAACTAGGAAATTAGCCTATTTCCTAGCATTTGACATGTGCCTGAAGTGCTCTTCCTGTCCACTCGCATCCAAAGATAGTCGAATCAATAGCCAATTAGCTTGAATCCACCTTCTTTTGATACCATAAGCCAACTTCTTCGCTTCCTTTCAAGTATCTCAATATTCTCTTCGTTGTCATCATATGGCTCTCTTTTGGAGCAGATTGAAATCTTGCACATACACCTATAGCAAAGGTGATGTCCGGCCCGCTTTGTCTTTGTGAGATAGAGCAATGATCCAATAAGTGCTGCTATGTATCTTGTTTGATCTACTGTGCTTGCCATCCGCATCCATGTCCATTTTGATGATGTGTTCATTGGTATTTTTACTGTAAGACTTCTCCTCCATACCAAACTTCTTCATTAAATCTCGGTGTATTTTGTTTGACTTATGAAGGTTCCATCCTTCAAATTGTTTCACTTGGAGTCCAAGGAAGAATGTCGACTCTCCCATCATGCTCATTTCAAATTTACTTTGCATGAGGTTTGAAAACTTTTCACACGACTCTTTGTTTGTGGAACCAAAAATGATGTCATCCACATATATTTGAACAAGCAAAGATACTTTTTTGTCTTGAATTTTGAAAAGTGTTCTATCTACTTTTCCTTTTGTGAATCCATTTTTGGTTAGGAATTGTGACAAAGTGTCATACCATGCTCGGGTTTCGCTTTCAATCCATATAGAGCTTTCTTGAGTTTGTATACCTTGTCTCCAAGAGTCTTCGCTCAAATCCTGGAGGTTGTTCAACATACACTTCTTCTTCCAATACACCATTTAGGAATGCACTTTTACATCCATCCGATATACAATGAAATTCTTGTGAGTGCATAGGCAAGAAACATCCTTATAGCTTCCAATCTTACTACGGGGGCAAATGTTTCATCAAAATCTATCCCTTCTTCTTGGCAATATCCTTTGGCTACTAGTCTTGCTTTGTTTCTTACCACGTAACCTTCCTCGTTCATCTTATTTCGAACACCCATTTGGTGCCAATAACATTTTGATGTATGGGTCTTTGCACTAATTCCCACACTTTATTTCTTTCAAACTCGATTCACTCTTCTTGCATAGCTTGAATCCAATGTGTGTCGTCCAATGCTTGTGACACGTCTTTGGGCTCTATTTGCGAGATGAAGCATGTGAACATAGCTTCTTGTTGAGTTCTCGATCTTGTTTTGACACCTTCTCTTATATCTCCAATGACAAGTTCTCGTGGATGATCTCTCACCATCTTACATCAAAGTTGGAGTAAGTTAGCTGGATTGATCGACTTTGGTGTGTTGTTGTGGGTCACTCTCTCGTAATCTCTTAGCCGCAAATTTTCCATTTGTTTTTGAGATTGACTATCTCATCTTCTTCTCAATTGATAATTCCATTTTCAAACTTTCAAAGATAGGGACTCTTCTCAGATGGTTGGATGATTCAACTTATCACCGACTCTTCAATGTCTTCTCCATTTACATTTGGCTCATCGAATACCACGTGAATGGATTCTTTCGCAACCATAGTTCTTTCGTTGAGTACTCAGAGGCTTTGCTTTCGGTGAGTATCCTAAGAAGATACCTTCATCGACTTTAGCATCAAAAGCCTTTAGATTGTCTTTGCCATTGTTGTGGATGAAGCATTTACATCCAAATATTCAAATATGCAACATTTGGTTTTCTTCACCCAAATCTCATAGGGAGTCTTTGTCATTTGTCTATTTATCATACATCTATTTTGAGTGTAGCAAGTCGTGTTGATTGCTTCAGCCCAAAATCTTTTGGTAGCCCTGCTTCAAACTAACATGGTCCTGCCGCTTCTTTGAGGGTTCTGCTTCTTCTTTTCGCAACTCCATTCTCATTGTGGAGTCCTTGCCGATAGTTCATGACCAATACCATTCTCAATACAAGATCGAGTTATTATTCCATTGACAAACTCGGTTCCTCTATCCGATCTTATTTTGATAATGGTTTGACTCTTCTCGTTTTGAATCCTCTTCATCATTTGTGGTAGTTTTTGTAGAGTTTCTTTCTTCTTGCACATGAATATTGTCCATGTATATCTTGAGTAGTCATCTACTACCACCAAGGTGTATTTCTTTCCACTTATCTTTTTTGGTTCCACTTTGGGCCAAATAGATCCATATGAAGAGATGCAATATTCTTGTTGAGGATGGGCATGTCTTTTCTTTGAATGACGACTTGATTTGCTTTCCTTTCGACATGCATCACATATACTCTCCTTCTTGTATATTGAGTCCGGAAGTCCTTCTACAAGATGACTTCTTGCGACTTGTTAATTGTTTTGAAATTCAGGTGACTTAGCTTTTTGTGCCACAAATGACTTGATTCAATTTGTGGTTTTGCTAGTAGAGACAGATCCGGGTGTTGCAAAATTGACCAATCCACTACATACATATTTTTCTCGTCTACATCCTTGCAAAGACAACTTTATTTGATTCGATATCTTTGATTTGGCATATACCCATGTTGAATCCAACATTGTAGCCCTTGTCACGAGTTGATCGATGCTCGAGAAGTTGAAGTTGAGTCCTTCAACATAAGCAACATCTATGATTTCTAATCCATTCCTTTTGATGGATCCAATGCCTCTTATTTCGCCAAGAGCTTCATTTCCTCCAAATATGACTCTTGCTCCTTTAACTTCCTTGAATTTTGTGATTTTTCTTATTTCTGTCATATGTCCGGGAATGTACCACTATCCATGTACCAGGTTCCTTGGCACTCATTTTGTTCTCTTGAACCGCAATCAAGGAAATTAAGTTTTTAGGTACCCATACTTGTGCGGGTCCCGAGGGGTTAGAATTGTAAGATGATCCAACCAACCTATAGCCAAATGATTTGACTCTAAGGGGTTGCCATCTATCGCTGCCATAATCATAATTAATCCTGGCAAATTGCTTGGGGATTCTAGGTTCATACAAATTGTCTCTTTTGTCCGTATGCCCTGCATATGTGTTTTAGCAATTGCCTTTCTTGGGTAATTGTGGTGTCTTTGAGTGTAGTGCCTAGGTGCATATGTGTCCGATGAAAGCTCTTATGCTTTTGGAATGGCCTTTCTTTGAGTTCTAGGCCTTTGCCATTTGGGCTTATATTCCATAAGTCTATGCCGATAGTTCACATTATTCCAATAAGCTTGGCTTGGATATTTTCTACCATTCCCATCATATGTATTTCTTTTATGGATTTTCTGGGGTTTTTGGTAGCTCGCTTCTTCTTTACTGAGTATTTTCTGTTTGGAGTTTTTGAGGACTCGGGAATCTCTTCTCGGTTGTCCTTTCAAAGACACTCAATCGGGCCGTTTTCCTTTTCCTTTGTAACCAAGACCAGTTTGCTTGTTATTGTGCTTTGGAGTGAATGTGTGTGCAACATTTAGAGTTTTGGATTTTTCAGACTCTTCATGACTTGAAGGTCCTCTTTCCAAAATTACTTTTGAGGTTTGACATAGCAGAGAGAGTTAAATCCTAAGCCTGTCTTGTCTCCACATTCTCTTTGACTCATGATAAGATCATCCAATGATTTAGATGCCTTAGTGAATGAGGCAATAACATTCTTGAGGTCATTCTCCTCTTTTCTATAGCAGCAATTTCTTCTATTAATTTAGCATTTTCATTTTTAAACTTTCATTCTCATCGCCTATTTGACTTAGAAAGTACTCGGCTCCTTAGTCGGCTTTGAGTTTTGACTTTTGAGTAATTTGTTTTCCTCATTCAATAGTGTGTGTGAGGATTTAATGTGTTCAAAATCTTTCATCATTTTGCCTAATGAATCATAAAGAGTGGGTGATGAAGTGTGTGTGTCAGTCACTATCACTAGTGTCGAGTTTGTTGAGTTAGATTGTACCTCATCTACTTGGTGAGTTGATCTTGTTCTTTGGCCATCAAGCGGATCGGGCTTCTTCTTCGTGAGTCACTTGAGTAGTCACTTCACTTTGCTCTCGAATCATTTGTCTCTCTTGACTTGGTCTGTTTTAGCATCTCAGACCATCATTGCCTTTTTCCTTTCTTGTCTTCTTTCTCTCAAGACCTTCCTTTCTTCTTCATCCCCGTATTTGTTGACTACAGGATATGGACGATCAATGGCATAGTGACCTGGTTGTCTAGCCCAAAGATAGATATTCAACCTTTTGATCACTCTTTCCATTCTTGGATTGTCACCCTTTGATACTCAACTTTTTGATGATATGTTCTCTTGGTTGGCCTATCTTCCCTTGATTTGGGGGAGCCGAGTGTCTTTCGGAAGATTCACCCTTTCCTCTCTTGTAGTTCTTATTGAAGAACTTGTTGAACCTCTTAACCATCGGGCTATTTATTTCCGGGTCAATGACTTCTTTGACCTCGGCTCTCTTCCCATCTTTAACAATTAGAGCTGACTATTTTGGGTACAAACTTGTCTCTTCCTCGGGTCTTTCTTTCTTCTCAAACTCGTAGGCTTTGAGGTCCGAGAATAACTCATGGTTGGATGTCTTTGATAGGTCCATGGAATGTCTCGGTGCCATGACCTTCATTTCCCATTCACCGGAAGACTTTTAGGATCTTCATACACATTTCTTTGTGTATATTCCTTTCCAAGTGCGAGATGGCTCATTTGTGATTTCGTGAACCGAGCGTCTAGTTGATCCAGGTTCTCTCCCGAGATCATTTTGAAGTTCTCGAATTTCTGACTGACCACCGATAATTTGTTTTCTTTGATTTGCTCGAGCCTTCACAAATCAATGTCAGCTTGTCCTGCATTTCTTTAGCCGTTTTGCATGATTTGACTTTATTGAACATGGCTTTGTCCAAGGTTTTGTAGAGGATGTCCTTGGCTACATTGTCCAGGTTATATCTTTTTATGTCATCATTTGTCCACTCAGTTCTTGGTTTTTCAACCATGAGTGGTCTAGGAGCAACATCTTCTTCTCCTTCACCGCAACTCTTCGTACATAATGTGTTCACCTTTAAGATTTGCCAGAGGCCCATCTTCTATCACTATCCACATCTCATCATGTAATCTTTGATAGATGAGCCTCGCATACGAATTTTCCAATCATCAAATTCTTCAATAGTGAACATAGGGATGCGTGTCAAATTTGCTTCCATGATAATAACTTTTAATGATAAAAAGAGTTTCGTGGGTTTAAGTACTAAAGCAGATTTTGAAAAGTTTGGAGATCTAGTTCAAGAACCGGTCATGCGGAGGGTTCAATGAACCAACCGCTCCGATACCACTTGTAGGTCCCAAGGGGTGTAAGTGTAAGGTTTAGAAGGGGGTTGAATAAACCTTACCAAATTTTCGATTTAGTCCTTTTAAATATACAGAGTTGATACTACATTTGTGTCCTTGATGGACAATCAATTTAGTCACTCAAGAGAGTTAATCTCTCAAATGACTCAACCGAGTTGTTGATGGAATAACTCACTGTTGGCTCTAAATTAACTCGATTGTGGTTTTGTTTTATTGGAAGACTTAACACCCTTAAGTTTGATTAAGTAAGAGTTTAGTGATGGGTTTAGTACTTATATTATCAAACGGATAGCAAATTTATCAAAGCATATATAGGCGTTAAAAATGCAGGAATTAAAATTGAAATGTAAAAATGACAGATGAAATTTTTATAGAGGTTCAAGATGGGGTAATTCTTCTACTCCTCTCTTCTCCAACTCCCGGAGGAATCCACTAGGTAATGATCGGTTTACAAAGTGGTAAGTCCGGATACAAGTCTTGATCACACGGTGACTTGATCCTTTGGGACTCGATCCCGAGACGCCTTGATCACTCGGTGGCTTCTCTTACGACTCGGCTTCTTCACAGGCAGTGCCTTGCTACAGACTCACTTTCTCAAGCTCTTTGGATTTGATCACGAAGCCCTCCAAAAGCTTAAGACTTGGTTCGACCTTGAACCTTCCTACAAGCCTTCATGGAATGTGGACCCCTTTTCTTCAAAAGTTTCCTCTTCAACTGATTGAAGTTATCTTTCCTTCACGAGGTAAGTGTTGGATTGATGTGCTTCGTAATATAGGCTTGAGGATTAATCTTGAATGATTTGAGAGTATTTCTGGTTATAATTTGATTGATTTCTTGAATGTTCGTAGTTCAGGGTCACTTCTCTCAGAGTCATTCCTCAGCCTTTTATAGTGATCTTTTAAAAATTTGCCCGTTGAAGAGATAGGCTTATTTTTGAAAGTCACTTTGCGATCGTTGGCTTGTCTTGTTGCGATCCTTGGAATTGCCATTTCCTCGTATGAATTGTTCTTTCACCTTTTCGAGTTCGACACGGTGTAGTGCTTCCCATTCGTTCATTCCTTTTGCACGCTTCGGGACCGAGCACTGAGAAAGGTGGTATGGAGATATTACGTGTTTAAGTAATTCTCTTGATTTCTCGCGGCAACGGATCTTTTATAGTTATCTCGACTTGATCGCATTTCCTTGCTTTCCCAGGTGACTTAGAGTCGACTTCCAATCATGGACGACTCTTCCGTCACTTCAACTTGAGACTTAGCTTTTCTTGAGTTGACTTGACCGATACTCCACTCACCGCATCTCACCGCTTCTTCGAGAGAGTTCAATCTACTCTTCTTTGCCATACTCGAGTTGTCTCCCGGTGAGTCTTCCTTTTAGTCTTGATTGTCTTCTTGCATGTTAGGCGTAGGCCGACTCGGCTTGGCCACTCTATTTATTACAATACATTTTCAAGAAGAATTGGGGTGCCAACTTTTTATTCTAAGTTTTACATGGCATTCATCAAAATCTAAACAATAAATTTCCTAACAAAGGCACTATGTGATTCGGTCAAGACAGGTAGGATTGCGTGCGGAAATGTAACGCCAATCCCATGCAAGCAATTAATGGTTGCGTCACGATTTGTAGCGCCAACCAATGCAAAACAAGTAGCGGTTTGCACGGATTTGTAGCTCCAACCAAACGGGTCCGATAACTCCCGGAATCGTGTGGATCGACACGATTCCTTCGTTCTTCCTTGTAACTCCTCAGGCAGGATGGTCCAAGACCGGTCACCTTATCGCTCCATAGGGAAAGACAAAATCCACAGTGGAGCTTGCAAGGCTCGGATCTGTCATAATCATGATTATACCTCAAGTACTATGACCCGCTTCCCTTGGACAAACTCCGTCCCTCAGTTGCGGGATTAGGACGATGGGGTAGGAAGAGTGGAATAGCGGCCGAGCCGCCAGGTTCCATCCCCGACGTATCCATTCCGATTGTGAGTGGACACACCAAGTTGACTCGGCAGAAAGTAAATACAAGTACAGCGATCTGAAGTGCAATCAGTATTATTGATTCAGGGAAGCAGTTCAGGAAAATTTTTGAAATAACGCGAGGGCAATTTTGGCATCGGTGGAGTTATTTGGATGAAGATGATTATCGGAAGGATAAGCAACCTTCGATATCTTGAAAGATTAGGTGGAACATAAGTCCCGTTATAGATTCAAATCGCAAGGCGGGAAGTCGCGCCTCCGCGATCGGGTATTAATCGGTCAAATTGATCCGATAAGTCAAGGGTTTTTGGGAAAATAAAATACTTTAATTAAATCTCCAAGTCAGAGGGTCCAGGGCTATTTTAGTAAAAGAGAAAATAATTTGAGTTAGGTCCTTTATAAAAGAAAAATTGTAATTTAGCCCCGTTTTGTAAAAACCAACACTTTTTGGGTTAAAATTGAATAAATAAATATCTCGACCTTGAAAAATTATGAGGTCAGTTCCTAAATTCTCTAAATTGTCCAGAGATTCAGGTTTTTAAAGTTTTGAGGTCGAGGTTTTATAAAATTCTCACATTGTCCCCAAATTTGTAAAAATTGCTAATTCGGACCTTAAGTTTAAAATAATGGGAACTCACAAACCGGAAGGGCTTTTAATGTGATTCCAGTTGGAAAATGTCACTAAGGTTGGTAGGATATTGGGACAAAAGCAGGTTTTAAAAGAAATAAGTGTAGGTCCTTTTACCTTTGAAAATATCATTTTTGTCCCATTTTGAAATAATTGTCTTTAAGGCTTTTAGGGGTCCAATTGTTATGAAATTTGAACCTTAGGTCCAAAATATAATTAAGTTATAGTTAAGTTAGTTTTTCCAGGTGCATGGGTTGCATAAGTCCTAGAAATTTCATTTGGGTCCTCAAGTTTAGTCTTTTAGACTTTAGTCCCTCAATTTTAGAAAAATTACTTTTCAAGCCCTAACCACTTGGATTTTTGGAATACTTTTAAAATATGTCATTCCCAGTACCTTAAGAGTAAAAATTTCAAATTTTAAAGTTTAGGTCTGGTACAGTTTTGAAATTTGCAAAGTAGCCCTTAAACTTTCAAAATTTAACAATCTAGTCCTTGGTGTCACGGACTTGTTCCCTCAGCAACGACCGTGCGGCCTTAGCTCCTTCAATCGCCCCTTGCGATTAGCTAAGTCAGCCTCACCTAAGTGTTTGTATGTGAAGAAGTGTAAGAAGATGGCTGAGTAATAAGCACACAAGAAGGAACACTTATATTGCTCACTCAAACTTGCTTACAAAGCTTGGTTGGTTACAAATGAGGTCCCTACACCTATTTATACTACTCCACCTCCTTAATGGACGGTGGTGATTCATTTGATCCAACGGTTGGGAGAAGTTCTCTAGAACTCTCCACATGATTCCTACATATTCTACAAGTATTCTATAAATCTCCACTCTAGTCGACAATCTTCTACATAGTTCCACACTACTCTATAACATTCTAGACTATTCTACAATGTTCTACATTATTCTATCATATTCTAGACTCTTCAATAGTATTCTAGACTCTTCTAGAATATTAGGACTCTTCTACAATGTTCTAGAACATTCAGATTCTTCTAGACTCTTCTAGAACATTCCATTCTTCTAGATCATTCTAGATCATTCTAGAATCATGCTAGGTGATTCTAGACGATGGATTTCGTTCAATGGTGAGCCCTTTGTCTGGCGGATGGCGAAAAATCGATCGCAAAGGCCAACCGCATGACATTCTCCCCACCCAACGGGCGACGCCATCGTCGCCGTACTCATATCACGTGTCGACTTCTTTCTCTTCTGATGACGAGCCTTTTTCATGTTGGCTTCAATCAACCTCATGGCTGAGAAATAATTTTGCTTTTTTGTATCTCGATGCTCGTCGGTGGTGGCAGTTATTATACAAGAGGAATACTTGTCAAGAATCCACACACTGTTGAGGAAAGGTATGGGAATAGCACATACCTTGCGCCAAAAGTCCATCCCAAGCACCACCTTGTAGTCATCCATCGGAACTATTGAAAAGTTTGCTTGGCCCTTCCAAGCACCAAGGCAGAGATCAACACCTTGAGACGTACCTTTAATGGGTATGGGTTTCGTATTGGCAGCCTTCATCCATCCGTCCCCTTTTTTCCACTGTAGGCCTAGTCTCTTAGCCTCATTAATATCCATAAAGTTGTTTGAAGCTCCCGTGTCTACCATCACTTTGGTAGGCTTCCCATTGATACGCGCCTCCACGTACATCAACTCCTTGCTTGATTTAGTAGACGCATCTGTGGTATTAAGAGCATTGAGAAGTTGTAATGCCCCAATCCTACTTGGTTCTTCGGGTGTTATTTCCTCAGCACAATGTTCCTCCACCATGGCATGCAAAGTTCCTAACTTAGGACAGTCGCGTATGGGATGCGGTCCTTTGCACATGTAGCATCCTCCTTTAGGCGTAAAAGTGGTATTCTTGGCCTCATACACTTTCCTGGAAGGATTTTTATTTCTATCTATGAGAGGAATCTTATAATGTCCATGTCTCTCTTCTTCATCATCCGAAGAGTCCCTCTTTTTCTCCTCCCTCATAGAAGCTCCAAGCTTTTGATAATCGATGAGAGACTCGGCAACCGCGATAGCTTCATCCACTGTACTAATGTTTCGACGTTGTACTTCTGTCGCCCGAGTGTTGAAGTCCATCGACAAAGTAGAAGAGAAGGTCATCGTCCGACATGTTAGGGATTTGAAGCATAAGGGTTGTGAACTCTTTCACGTAATCTTGAATATCTCCCCTATGTTTCAACTCTCGCATTTTCTTTCTAGCAACATAAACGACATTTTCTGGGTAGAAGTGTCGTTTAAGCTCTCTCTTAAATTCTTCCCAAGTATCAATTCAACAAGCACCTCGTTCTATGTCGGCATGTTTTCTACGCCACCACAAAGTAGCAAAGATCTGTAAGATAAAGAGTAGCAGTTCTTACCTTTGATGCTTCATCGGTAAGGTCGAGCCCCTCAAGTATCGCTCCATTTGCCAAAAGAAGTTTTCCATGACTTTAGCGTCCCTTACGCCATTAAACCCCGTCGGCTTGGGGTAGTCCACCCTTGGACTAGCGTGGTGATGCTAGCTCCCCACTAGCAACGACCTTTTGCACAAGACAAGATCTTCTCGCATCCCCTCGATGCTTGCTTGTAAGGCCCGAATAGCATCCATCATCCTTGCCTCCAACTTGGCAAGACGCGTTCCTCATGTGTGGTGTTGACATCAAGACAAGTTTGGATATTTTCCTTGAGGGAATCTATCCGCCGAGAACATGGCCCTCCAATGTCTCGACAAGATGTTATACCCGCTCAAGTCGTTCCCCATCTCTACTACAACGTGTTCCAAAGACGTCCCCTCTCGTACTTTGCTTTGGTCACGTTTCTTTCTGTCTCGTGTCTGCACTTGTTCCCTCCCGCGGTTCTCAGTCACACCTGACACAATGTCTTCACCTACCATCGCGTACTACTTCACAACACTTCGCCCAAACCGGGCTCTGATACCACCTGTCACGGACTTGTTCCCTCAACAACGATCGTGCGGCCTTAGCTCCTTCAATCGCCCCTTGCGATTAGCTAAGTCAGCCTCACCTAAGTGTTTTGTATGTGAAGAAGTGTAAGAAGATGGCTGAGTAATAAGCACACAAGAAGGAACACTTATATTGCTCACTCAAACTTGCTTACAAAGCTTGGTTGGTTACAAATGAGGTCCCTACACCTATTTATGCTACTCCACCTCCTTAATGGACGGTGGTGATTCATTTGATCCAACGGTTGGGAGAAGTTCTCTAGAACTCTCCACATGATTCCTACATATTCTACAAGTATTCTATAAATCTCCACTCTAGTCGACAATCTTCTACATAGTTCCACACTACTCTATAACATTCTAGACTATTCTACAATGTTCTACATTATTCTATCATATTCTAGACTCTTCAATAGTATTCTAGACTCTTCTAGAATATTCCGGACTCTTCTACAATGTTCTAGAACATTCCAGATTCTTCTAGACTCTTCTAGAACATTCCAGATTCTTCTAGATCATTCTAGATCATTCTAGAATCATGCTAGATGATTCTAGACGATGGATTTCGTTCAATGGTGAGCCCCTATGTCCCGGCAGATGGCGAAAAATCAGTCGCAAAGGCCAACTGCATGACATTGGGCTTTTAAAGGTTGATTTTATTTATTTTAAAACTCTTAAAACTTTATTAAAATGTCCAAAAGTCATTTTTGAACCTGAGTACAGTCCCAAAAATCGAAATTTGCAGAGGAGTCCTTTAACTTTTATTTTCTTGCAATTTAGTCCACCAACTTTCCATTTTTACATTTTTAAGTCCAAAATTGAAATTTAATCAATTATGCTCGGCTTTTCCAGGTTATATGTCATCCAAAACATGGATTTTAAAGATCATACACATGCATGTCCAATACATACAAGAATTCATCAAATAAAACATTAAATTGCACATGTATGCACCTAAAATTCAATAAATAGCAATTTTGAGCAACTCTTGAGAATTTTCATGACTTGATACATAAAATTGACATGAAATACATAGATTATATATATCTCAAGGCTCATGATCAAATTTTCTACATGCATTTTAATAAAAACACCTAATAGTTGGAAAATATTTTTCCACCCACCTTAAAATTGGAAATTGTGAAATAAAAGGATAAATTTCACAATTTTTGGATGAGGCTTCTTAGGTCAGCCCCTAAGTCAAGAAATATCAAAAATTTGAAGTTAGAAAAATGAGAGAAAAATTAAGGAGAAAAAGAAGGAGATAAGCAAATGAGAAGGACTACACTTTACCTTGTGTAGTAAGTGATTGGAGACTAGTTGAAGCTTAAAAATTGGAAATTTGGTTCCAAAATCACCTAAGGTCAGCCCCTATTTCTCAAAAATGAAAAAGGGGTGTTAAAATTTGAAAACAAAATAAAAAGAAGAAGGAAAATACACTAGAGTCCATTATCTTACCTTGTAGTCAAAATTCTCTACTAGTTGTTCTTCAATTCTTGAAGTCCTTCTTCAAGATGATGTCAAGCTCTAATCTTCAAATGGTCTTCTAAATGTACCTCCAAAACCAAAATTAACTTAAGTCAAGAAGTGAAAAAGAGGTAGGTAGATGATATCAAGATAAATTGGAGAACAATATTCCTTACCTTGTAGTAGGAGTGTTCGACTTTGATGAAGAAGAAAAGAGAGAATTCTTGAAAAATTTTCTAAGTGTTGAAAAAGAAAGTAAGTGTCACGCCCCAAACGGGACGCGACGAACGATTCACAACTTAAATACAAATGGACTAATGATCCGGACAATACCAATGAGAACCCAATAAGACAGAGTCTAAATAGCGTGAAATAAATAAATGAGATACAAGTTTTCACTTAAAGTCTACATTCCAACATCCAAATTACAACCCGAAATTCAACAAGGTAGTAACTTAAAGTCAAAGGGTCATACGCCCCTCAATTACAAACCCGAATTGATTAGGATACAAAAGTCCAACAACAACATAATAAGAAAAGAGTCCAATCAACAACAAGAAGCGAGAAATCCAACAAGCGTAGTACAAGGTCTCAATCGAGCGGTTCAAAGATCCCCAAATGAAATCCTCATCTAAGGTTAGAAAACGGTGGGGATGAGACAAAAATCTCGGTGGATGGGGTGATGGGTAATGCGAGTGTGGCGCAATATAGTTAATGTGAGAAAACAGTTACGAAAAACGCGTGAGTATGATGCATGGTTTCACACACATTTCACAAGCGTCGTGATAAAATATTTAAATAATATACTTATACAGTTTAAGAAAACATTTCATGGTCACACAGGCACTATGTGATACAGTCAAGACAGGTAGGATTGCGTACGGGAGTGTAACGCCAATCCTATGCAAGGCAAATAATGGTTGCGTATGGACTTGTAGCGCCAACCAATGCAAAACAGGTAGCGGTTGCGTACGGAAATGTAACGCCAACCAAAACGGGACGATAACTCCGGAATCGTGTGGATCAGACAGCGATTCCTTCGTTCTTCCTTGTAACTCCCGGTCGGTATGGTCCAAGATCGGCACCTTATCGCTCCGTAGGCAAAGACAAAATCCCAGTGGAGTGGCGAGGCTCGGATCTGTCATAATCATGATTATACCCAAGATTACTACGACCCGCTTCCCTTGGACAAACTCTATCCCTCGGTTGCGGGATTAGGACGATGGGGCGGAAGAGTGGAATAGCGGCCGAGCTGCCCGGTTCCATCCCCCGACGTATCCATTCCGATCGTGAGCTTGACACACCAAGTTGACTCAGCGGGAAGGTAATAACAATTACGAGACGATCAACCAGCAATGAGTATTATTGATTCAGGGAAGCAGTTTAGGAAAAGTTTTGAAAAGCGCGAGTGGTAATTATGGCGTTGGTGGAGTATTGGTGAAGATGATCATCGGAAGGATAAGCAATCTTCGATATCTTGAAAGATTAGGTGGAACATGAGTCCCGTTATAGATTCAAAATCGCAAGGCGGGAAGTCGCTCCGCGATCGGGTATTGTCGGTCAAATTGATACGATAAGTCAAGGGTTTTGAGAAAAGTAAAATACTTTAATTAAATCTCAAATTCAGAGAGTCCAGGGCTATTTTAGTAAAAGAGAAAATAATTTGAGTTAGGACCTTTATAAAAGAGAAATTGTAATTTAGCCCCGTTTTGTAAAAACTAACACTTTTGGGGTTAAAGTTGAATAATTAAATATCCTGACCTTGAAAAATTATGAGGTCAGTTCCTAAATTCTCCAAATTGTCCAGAGATTCAGGTTTTTAAAGTTTTGAGGTCGAGTTTTTGTAAAAATCTCACATTGGCCCCAAATTTGTAAAAATTGTCAATTCGGACCTTAAGTTTTAAAAATTCGGAACTCACAAACCGGAAGGGCTTTTAAGGTGGTTCCAGTTGGAAAATGTCACTATGGTTATTAGGATATTGGGACAAAAGCAGTTTTTAAAAGCAATATGTGTAGGTCCTTCAACTTTTGAAAATATCATTTTTGTCCCATTTTTAAAATAATTGCCTTTAAGGCTTTTAGGGGTTCAATTGTTATGAAATTTGAACCTTGGGTCCAAAATACATAAGTTATAGTTAAGTTAGTATTCCCAGGTGCATGGGCTGCATAAGTCCTGGAAATTTCATTTGGGTCCTCAAGTTTAATATTTTTCACATTAGTCCCTCAATTTTAGTAAAATTGTTTTCCAAGCCCTAACCACTTGGATTTTGGAATACTTTTAAAATATGTGATTCCCAGTAACTTAAAAGTAAAAATTTCAATTTATAAAGTTTAGGTCTGGTACAGTTTTAAAAATTGCAAAGTAGCCCTTAAACTTTCAAAATTTTACAATCTAGTCCTTGGGCTTTTAAAGGTTGATTTTATTTATCTTAAAACTCTTAAAACATTATTAAAATGTCCAAAAGTCATTTTTGAACCTGAGTACAGTCCCAAATTTCGAAATTTGCAGAGGGGTCCTTTAACTTTTATTTTCTTGCAATTTAGTCCACCAACTTTCCATTTTTACATTTTTAAGTCCAAAATTGAAATTTAATCAATTATGCTCGACTTTTCCAGGTTATAAGGCATCCAAAACATAGATTTTAAAGATCATACACATGCATGTCCAATACATACAAGAATCCATCAATTAAAACATTAAATTGCACATTCATGCACTTAAAATTCAATAAATAGCAAATTTGAGCAACTCTTGAGAATTTTCATGACTTGATATATAAAATTGACATGCAATACATAGATTATATATATCTCAAGGCTCATGATCAAATTTTCTACATGCATTTTAATAAAACACCTAAAAGTTGGAAAATATTTTTCCACCCACCTTAATTTTGGAAATTGTGAAATAAAAGGATAATTTCACAATTTTTGGATGAGGCTTCTTAGGTCAGCCCCTAAGTCAAGAAAATATCAAAATTTGGAGTTAGAAAAATGAGAGAAAAATTAAGGAGAAAAAGAAGGAATTAAGGAAATGAAAAGGACTACACTTTACCTTGTGTAGTAGATGTTTGGAGACTAGTTGAAGCTCAAAATTGGAAATTTTGGCTCAACTCCAAAAAATCTCTAAGGTCAGCCCCTATTTCTCAAAAATGAAAAAGGGGTGTTAAAATTTGATAAAAATAGGAAGAGTAGGAAAGAAGGGGTCTAGTACACAATTCTTACCTTGTAGTCAAATTTTCTCTACTATATTCTTCTTCAAGCTTGAGGTCCTTCTTCAAAATGTTGTCAAGCTCTAACCTTCAAAGTCTCCTAAATGTACCTCCAAAACCAAATCCAAACTTAAGTTAAGAAGGTGGAAGAGATGAACAAGGTGATATCCAAAAATGGATTGAAGCTAAAATTTCTTACCTTGTAGCATAGTGGTTCGATTTTTATGGTGTATAAGGAGGAAAATGTTGAATTTTTTCTAAGTATGGAAGAAGAAAGTAAGAAGAATAGTAGAGAGAAGTTGGGAGTTTATAGAGAGAAGGAGGAGGATTTTTGCAAGACTTAGAATATGAGTTGGTGAAATGAAGAGAAATTTTGTGTAGGAAATGGCCATATGGCCGTCCACTTCAAGAGAGGGAGAGAGATGATTTTGTTCAAATTGTGTCTTGTAATTTGTCTCTTGCATGGAGACAAAATGCAAGTCAAAGTATGGGTTTGAATGATGTTGGGGAATATTGAGAAGAATGTTGGTTAAGTGGGAATAAGTTGGGGAAAATAGTAATAAAGAATTGGTGTATAAGATGATGTGTATAATATTTGAATTAATGATATAATTATACACAAGATGACTAATATATGGTGTATATGTACAAGAGTTGGATGATATTTTTATCCCAAAATCTCCTCCATGGCCGTCCACTATGAGGGCAAAATGGTAATTCCATTTTTTTTTGTCCCAATTTTGATGATAATAGATGAAATATATCAATCTCCAAAATAATTAGTGATTTCCTTGATCACTTGTAAATCTCATGATCACTTATTCTAAATTAACATCTTAATTCTATAATGTAAAAGTCTCTAAAATAAATAGTCTCTTAAAATTCTAAGGTGACTAATAAATACAAAAATAGTAATAATGATCAATCAAGTGATCATAAATGAGGAATAGAATTAATGATGATCATGATCACAAGTAATTAAATAAAATGAAATAAAATACAAAATGTATATATTATTAATAATTACCCGTCAAAATGACGCGGTAAAATAGTTGATCAAAAGTATAAACAACAATAAGGTTCAACTAATAGCTTCGGAAAAATCGGGGCTTCACAGTAAGAAGAAAGAGTAGAGAGAAGTAGGGAGTTTAGAGAGAAGGAGGAGGATTTTGTGTAGGAGACTAGAAGGTGTTGGTGAAAATGAACAAATTTTGTTCATTTTCCTTGTATGTGGCCGTCCACATTGATGAGAGAGGGGGAGAAAATTTTGTTTAATTGTGTCTTGCATTTTGCCTCATGCATGGGGAACATTTTGAAGGTCAAATGTATGGGCATGAGAATTTTTAAATGGAATGTTGGAAGACTTCCAACATGTTGGCAAAAATAATATTAAATAAGTAATGTAAGAGATGATGTGTATAATGTTTGAATTAATGGTATAATTATACACAAGATGACTAATATAAGATGTAGGTGTACAAGAGTTGGATGATATTTTTACTCCAAAATTCACCATGTTGGCCGTCCACTACAAGGGCATATTGGTAATTCCATATATTTTTTTTGTCCAAATTTGATGATAATAGATGAAATATATCAATCTCCAAATTAATTAGTGATTTCCTTGATCACTTATGAGTCTCATGATCACTTAATCTAAATCAAAATCTTAATTTTATAAGGTAAAAGTCTCTAAAATAAATAGTCTCTTAAAATTCTAAGGTGACTAATAAATACAAAAATAGTAATAATGATCAACCAAGTGATCATAAATGCAAAATAAATTAATAAAGATAATGATCACAAGTAATTAAATAAAATGAAATAAAGTACAAAATGTATAGATTATTAATAATTACCCGTCAAAATGACGCGGTAAAATAGTCGATCAAATGTATAAACGACAATAAGGATCAATTATAGGCTCGGAAAAATCGGGGCTTCGCATTCATGATTGTACTTCATTGATTGCAATATATGTAAAGAGGAAATAAATTTATATAAGCTAGGGGCTATGAAAAGGGTATGGGATCAAACGTATCTTCGGGGTGAACCCACAATGCTATATGCAGTAACTGGCCAGGCAGAGGAAAAAGAGGAAATTAATGAATTTATTGTTATAATTATGTGAAAGCTTTTCATGTTATATTAAATATTGACAGATATATCCCTACTGAGCGAGATGAAGCTCACCCCTATTATTATCATGACTTTCAGGTTGAGGAATCCGGCTGAAGATATGATGTTGTGGATGGTGGAATCATGCTAAATTTATATTTTAAATAATTATGATCTGACTAAATTTCTGGATTTATATCTTTAATTTTTCCGATTTATGCTTGGAAATTTTTTTGGATATTTAATTTGGAAGATGTATTATTATTATTATTATTACTGTTACTATTATTATTATTATTAATTTTTTTCTTAAGAATTAAAAATTTTAAATCAACCTTTTTATAATTATTGGGTTCACTTTAATTTATAAATTTGTGTTTTCTTAATAATATTTTAGAGTACTTTAATTTCATAAAATTGAGTCATTACAAGTGGTATCAGAGCAGGTCTACGATTCTGTAGTCTTGGAAAAAGAAAAGTTTCTTTTCAAATTTTAAAAGAAAATAGTCTAATAACATCCACCTCCATCATATCTCGCCCATATTTTTCAAGGTATGCAATTTATTATGTCATGTTATTTCATTTATTTATGAAGTATCATTTTATATTATCATGTTTTAGAAGTACATTTATCAATTCTTGTCATCATGTTTTTAAAATAAAAGCATTATTGTATTGAAGAAAATTCATGACAAGTACATTTATTACCATATTTTATATTAAAAAAACAATTATGATAAAACCGTATGGGCTTGATCACATGAACGTAGACATATTACTATATCGAGTAATATTCTTGACTTTATTCCAACGGATCTAAGTGAGTTGTCTTCACTTGACTGATGTTTTACCCAGTGACTTGACTTGAGTCTGCTTCAATTACAGGATTGACTCAACTATCACTTCAACTGATAGACTTGGCTATTCTAGTTGACTTGACTTACAGTTCTCACAGATGTTCCTCAGCTGACTCTCCTTCAATCGAGTCCTTGATTTCCTTCTAGGACATACTCATCTGACACACAGCACAACCTTCATGCCAGTCCGCAGTTGACTTCTTGTAATCTTTACTTAGCTGACTTAACTCAGCTCTTCTAGTCCTATCTTAAATGCAATTTTCTACTTTCCAACTATTCCAAAAAATGAGTTTATGTTTGTTTAGGAAATTCTCTATAGAAATAAAGTCATTTCCAGTTTTCATCTTTTTATGGAAATATTCTTTTGAAAACACAACCAAACAATTTTTCACCATAATCAAGCAAATATATGTGAAAATACACTACAATCACGCAAATCTATGTCAAAAATACATTCAAAAAAATATAATCAAACATATTTTTATTTCTAAATAGAATTTCAGACAACAAACTAAACGTTTTCTCAAGTCTCAAACGTAAACCAATAAAGTTTGAAAATTCATTTTCCAACACTGAAAACTGGAAATTTTACTTGGAAACACATTCATACATCCCCTTTAAGTTGTTTGTTATAAAATTGTTATATTTATTTTCAATTCTTTATTTCTTGGCACAGATGATGTAGAAAGTTTTGCCATCATCAAAAAATGGGAAATTATTAGGAAATTTATTGTATAGATTTTGATGATGCTTAGAAACTTTGTATTAGGAAATTGGCATACCCCAATTCTGTATGTAAATTCTACTTTACAATATATAAATTATTAGCTGATTTAAATAGTAGCTAAGTATAGTATACATAAGACTTGCTGAAGAATGCAGTGAAGAATCAGCTGAGTCGCAGCTAAGTGGATCAGAAGACCTTCAGTCAAGTACATCAGCTAAGTCTTTCAGAAGACTTACAACAGAGTCAACCAAAGAATGATGGAGATGACTCAAGTCAAGGGGTAAAGCAACTGAAGAACTCAGAGACAACTGAAAAGAGTATGTTGTGTTAAAGTAAAAGAACTTACCTAATTTGGTAATGGTGGCAGACCTGCAACCTTAAAGTGTTTCTGCTGAAAGAGTGCAAGAAGCATAAGCCAATGGCAAGTCTCTGTGAGAACTCGATATCTTTTGTAAGCCTGCAAATATCAGATTAACAAGGTTAGGTCAACAAAAAAGTTGCATAAACAAGACAAGCCAACGAAAACTTTGCTCTATTTTGAATGTTCAAAAATCTAAGACAAGCCAACGAAAACTAAGTAAGAGTTTGAATTTTGTCTATCTCTTCAACGGACAAAATTTAAACTCCTACTATAAGTAAGCTGAGGAATTTTCATAGAGAAAAAAACACAGAACTGAGAAGCAAACATTTGAGAAAGAATTGCAAAATAGTCTCTCTCAAGCAATATTCAAAAACTCCTCGAGTCTAAGTCGAAGATACTTCATCCTACACCTTTAAGTGGAAAGATTGAAGTTGTTCATCAAGTTGTAGAGAAAAACGTTTGTGAAAGAAAATGGGGTTTGTTCTTCCCAGTATTGAAGGAAGTTTAGTGAGGTTCAAGATCAAACCTTGTTCAAATCTAGAGGAGGGTTGTGTGATCAATCCCTGAAGATTTGAAGAGTTGCAGTAGTTAGGCAGCTACCTTGCGAAGATCTAAGTCTCAGAAGATTAGCAGGCTATGTGATCAAAGTTATCTTGGATTGTACATTTGTAACAAAGTGATTGTTGCATTAATGGGTTCCTCCTGGAGTAGATAAAAGTGGAGTAGGAGAATTACCCCATTCTCGTACCACTATAAATCTCTGTGTTCTTTAATTTTTGCACTTTAAATTGCATTTTGTTTACTTGCTTCATTTGTAATCCATCTAGATAATAACTAATCAAAAAGTATAAGTGTTGATAAACTAGCTTAAAAATGGTGTAAGACTTCCGTTGTAAAACAAGAAAACTTATTTTCTAGAAGATAACTTCATTCAGCTGAGTTACTCTATCAACAGCTCTTTCGGAGTGTGTTGAGTGGTTAACTCTTCTGCTAAATCTTAACAACTTTCTTAAAATACTTAGTTGTTTTCTTGTAAACTCTGATTTTAAAAAGAATTGAAAAATTTGGTAAAGTTTATTCAACTCTCCTTCCCCCCCCCCTCTAGACTTTACTCTTCACCCCTTGGGACCTACATGTTAGTCCAAGTGGCTACGATAATCTAGAGGGGGGGTGAATAGATTATGCCGATTTTTCGCAAATCACCCTCTTTTTCGAATCAACAAGCAAATGATAAGAATGTAAATGCGGAAATTAAATAACACTCGTTGATTTAAAGAGGTTCAACCCACCTAGGGCCTAATCCTCTACCACCCCAGTATCTCCGTGATGGATTTCAAAAAGAAAAAAAAATTATTAATTACCACAATTAATACAACACCTTGAGGATCACCACAATCCTCTTACAACACCTTCAAGGAGATTACCACAATCTTCCTTCACCACCTTTGAAGAGTACCACACTCTTCAAACACCTATCACCTAGATCACCCAAGTGTATTCTTACCACAAGAATACTCACAAGGATGTCTTGTGTTGAATGATGGACAAAATTCAAGATTACAACTCTATGAAACCAATACAAAGATTGAGTGCAAGTGTAATCAAGAATCAAAAAGCCTAGACCTCAAAGATGTGCAAGTGAAAGTACTTAGGCTATTACAACAAGAATGTAAAAATGAAAGCTTGAACAATTTTGATTTCTTGTTGTGTGTTTTGCTTGTATGTGTTGTGTCTTGTGTCTTCAATTCATCCTCTATTTATAGGGAAGTCTTCACAAACATAGGCTCCCAACATAGGCTCCTCTATCTTCACTTTTGTCTACAAAAGAAGATCACAAGATGTAAAAATATTGTACAAAAATCAAAAGTAAATCTTTCTTTGTCAAAATTTTAAACATCATTATTTTGTCACAAAATATCATAGGGCGATAGGTTGCCTGTTGAAGATTTCGACCGTTTGAAAAAATAGTGCGATCCGGTAGAGGTTGTAGGGGGTGCGGCCGGTCGGGGGTCGGCCAGGTGCCGCCGGGGAGTGCGGCCGGTCGGCCCCCCCCTCGGATCGGTCCCCTCCCTCTTTTTCAAGACTGCATGTTCATTTCGTGTTTTCTTTTCTTGTCATGCAGTCGACCATTTGGGCGACCGGTCGACCTCCAATTTGAAATGTTGTCCGATTTTTTTCAAAAATAAACTTCAAGAAATACTCCAAAAAATTAGTAAAAACATTTTAAATCATTTGGGAGTATTTGGACAACATTTATAAACATAGTTTTGGTGTAAAAACCAATATAAACAAAATCATCAAAAGTGTTGTGCAATTTTAATCAAATTAAAAACTCTAAGAAATACTCCAAAAATTAGTAAAAATATTTTAAATCATTTAGGAGTATTTGGACAACATATAAAAACATTGTTTTGGTATAAAAACTCATTTAAACAAAATCATCAAAATCTTGATAAAAACATTTATCTAACAAACTCCCCCTTTTTGATGATTACAAACCAAAACAATTTTAGGAAGTTGATTTTAAAACAAAACCAATTTTCCGGTCTTAAAGCATCAACCATTGCAAGCAAGATTCATCATAAGTACAAACACACAAGGATAGGAGCAAAGATTTTTCAAAATCATTTTTGCACAAGCTCCCCTTATCAATATGCATATCAAGAACAAGTATACAAGCAACAACTAAAAGCTAAAAGCTTAGCTTTTACAACTTAAGCTTGAATTCCATGAGCTTATAAGCTCCCCCTGTCACAAAACATCATTAGTCAAACATAAAAGTCCACAATACATCAAATGGACTAAGCAATATTCACAGCTTATGGCTTTTAAGAGCCCTAGCTTATAGCTTTTCTTGCAAGCTTATTTTCGCTTCTTTGAGTGTATATCGTTTTTCCTGTTTCTCCCCCTATGGAATCATCAAAAAGAATGTTAGCACGATAAAAACATCATATATTCATATCAAAGTGCGCAAATTTATCGATTTATCGAGCGTTTTGAAAATAGAAGCTTAAATTCCAAATAAAAGGGAAAAATTGATCAATTGACTTGCAAAAGCTCATTTGATTGATAAAACATGATCTCTATAAACTTATAAGACTTTTCAAATCAAGAAAATCATGTTGGTGATGAATCTTTTATTGAAACATTTTGTCGAACACTTGGCGTGCGTCGAATAAAACTAGAAGTATATAACGCCTTTGAAATTCATTTAAGCCAAAAATTTTCATCACCAATTCAGTTCAAACAACATTCAATACATCATAAATATTAAGCTCATCACATTCATATGAAACTAGCATCAAGAATTTTGCAAATAAGTCAAAATCTCAAGGGTTCAACCCAATTGAGCAAATGGAGTAGAATTCTTACCATTTATTCGGTAAAGATGAGCAATGATGATGATAATCGAGCTTAATGAAGTCCAAAATATAAAACATATGCAAGAAAACAAATTTGAAGTGAAATTTGTGTGATTTTGGCAAAGGGGACGAAAAATGGCCAAAATAAGTTAAAATGAAGAATGCTGAAGACAAAATGGTTTTAATCCAATTTTAGGCTTAGGGCGACCGGTCGAGGTTGAGGGCGACCGGTCGACATTGAGGGCGACCGGTTTCCTCAACCATTCAGCCCACTGTCTGTCAGTTTTTTCAAAATCCGAATTTTAAACCAAAAATCCGATTTTTCGCCCCTAAGTTTTAAAAACGTGCAAAATGCAAACGTAAGCCTCATTCAATATGCATTATGCCTAACCGAGCTCGTATTGACGCAAAAGTCTCGGAAGATAGCGGTTTTGTAAAAATGTCCGCTAATTGATCTTGAGATGGTACAAAAGATATCTCAATTTTTCGTTTTGAAACACAATCCCTTAGAAAATAATGTCGAATCTCAATATGTTTAGTACGGTTATGATGAACCGGGTTTTGAGCAATGTTTATAGCGGATATATTATCACAAAAGATAGGAACACTTTCAAAAGAACATTTATAATCCGCTAAGGTTTGTTTCATTCAAAGAAGTTGTGTACAACAAAATGCCGCGGAAATATATTCGGCTTCGGCCGTTGAAAGTGAAACACAATTTTGTTTCTTTGAAAACCAAGATACTAGGCAATCGCCTAAAAATTGACATGATCCGGAAGTACTTTTCCGATCATCAATATTTCCCGCATAATCCGAATCACTATAACCTTTAAGAGAAAATTTTTCATTCTTTGGATAGAATAAACCATATTGAATAGTGCCTTTCAAATATCAAAAATCCTTTTAACGGCACTCATATGAGATTCTTTGGGATTACTTTGAAAACGAGCACATAGGCATACGGCATGAAGAATGTCCGGTCTACTTGCGGTTAAATAAAGTAAACTACCAATCATACCTCGATATTTGGATTCATCAACCGACTTGCCTTTTTCATCTTTGTCAATTTTGACGTTTGTTGCCATTGGGGGTAGGGGTAGAGATGTTTCTTCCTTCTTCAATGCCAAATTTCTTCAAAAGCTCATTTGTATATTTTGATTGAGAAATATAAATTCCTTCTTGGCATTGCTTAATTTGAAGTCAAGGAAGAAGTTGAGCTCCCCATCATGCTCATTTCAAATTCACCTTGCATTAACTTAGAAAATTTCTTGCACAATGATTCATTAGTAGCACCAAAAATAATATCATCAACATAAATTTGCACAAATAAGCAATCTTGCCCTTTTTCAAAAACAAAGAGAGTAGTGTCAACTTTACCTCTTGTAAAACCATTTTGCAAAAGAAATGAGCTAAGTCTATCATACCATGCACGGGGTGCTTGTTTCAAACCATATAAGGCCTTTTTAAGTCTATAAACATCATTAGGCCTAGAAAAATTTTCAAACCCCGGAGGTTGTTTTACATAGACTTCTTCTTGAATAATACCATTTAAAAATGCGGATTTTACATCCATTTGGTAAAGCTTGAAATTTTTAAAACAAGAATAGGCAAGTAAAATACGAATAACTTCTAAACGTGCTACGGGTGCAAATGTTTCATCATAATCAATACCTTCTTCTTGACAATAACCTTGAGCTACTAACCTTGCTTTGTTTCGAACAATATTGCCTTGGTCATCGAGCTTGTTCCGAAATACCCATTTTGTACCAATAATGGTTTGAGATGGAGGACAAGGTACTAATTCCCATACATCATTCTTTTCAAATTGATTCAACTCCTCTTGCATTTCTAAAAACCAATCCTCATCTTCAATGGCTTCCTTAGCATTTTTAGGCTCTTTTTGAGATATAAGAGCTTTCTCGGCAAATTTTCCTCGAGTCATTACTTTATCAAGGGGATCACCAATAATAAGATCTTTTGGGTGATCTCCTTAAATTTCAATGCTACGGGAAGATTCAAGTATCACCTTTATCTTCTTGAGGAACACTTGAGCTTGAAGGTTGATCATTTTGAGTTTCATCTTGAACAATGGGTTCAATAATATCCTCTTCATCACTTTCATCATTGGGTATCCTTTCAACACCTGAAGCTTCATTGAATTTGACATGGATGGATTCTTCAACAACCCCACTAGTCTTATTGTAAACCCGATATGCTTTGCTCTTGATTGAATACCCCATAAATATTCCTTCATCGGCCTTAGGATCAAGTTTGTCTAATTGATCCTTAGTATTCAAAATAAAACATTTACATCCAAATATTTTGAAATAACTAATATTTGGAGTTCTTCCTTTCCAAAGCTCATATGGAGTTTTATTCATTTTAGGATGAATATAAACTCGATTAATGACATAGCAAGCGGTACTTACGGCTTCGGCCCAAAAATATTTTGGAAGTGAAAATTCATTTAGCATGGACCGACTCATTTCTTAAAGTGTCTGATTCTTCCTTTCGGCTACTCCATTTTGTTGAGGTGTCCTTGGAGCCGAAAACTTATGACTATATCCCTTGGTTTCACAAAAGACTCTAAATTCGCCGTCAAATTCTCCACCTCGATCACTTCGAATAGACTTAATAGTATCTTCCTTTTCATTTTCAATGAGTCTACACAACTTAACAAACTCATTAACGGCATCGCTTTAATTAGTAAGAAATAGAGCCCAAGTATATCTAGAAAAACCATCAACTATAACAAAAGTGTAATGTTTTCCACTTAGACTTGCCGTACAAATATCCCCATACAAATCAAGATGAAGCATTTGTAGGGGTTTGGTAGTGGAAATTTTATTTTTAGGCTTACAACTACTCTTAACTAATTTGTTCTTTTGACAAGTGTCACATAAGCCAAGATTTTCAAAATTCAATTTGGGTAGTCCTTTTACATGTTGGTTTTTGTAAATAGTTTGCAAATTTTTTTATCCAACATGTCCAAGTCGCCTATGCCATAAACTAGTTAAATTATTATTGGCGACAAGACAAGAAACATTTTGACTAACCAAATCACTTGTACAAATTTTGTAAAGATTGCCTTTTCTAATTGCTTCACAAATAATTTTATAATTTTTGGAAATAAGGCATTTTTCTTTATTATAAACAACATTATAATTTGAGTCACAAAGTTGGCTAACACTTATCAAATTGAACTTAAGCCCTTCTACTAAAAGAACATTACTAAGAGAGAAAGAAGAGTTACCAATTTCTCCATTTCCAAGAATTATTCTTTTGCCATTGCCGAACATGACCATACCCTCTTCTTGGAGCTTGATGTTGGTAAAAAGTTCTCTCTTTCCGGTCATATGGCGTGAACATCCGCTGTCCACGAGCCATTTTGAATCTTCCATTGTTGTTATAGCCCCTATAACCTACAAAGGAATTATTTTTAGGTACCCTATAATTTTGGGGTCCATGGGGGTTAGCCTTGAGACCTTTAGGTCTCCAATAATAGCTAAAATTATTCTTCAATTTACAATTGCTAGCATAGTGTCCATTCTTACCACAATAAAAACAAGTAATAATACGAGGACTACTAGCACGTACAAAGGTTGGACCTTGGTCTTTTTTCTTAAAAGCATTTTGAAAAGGTTTGTAACCAAGTCCTAATTTAGAATGCTCACCTCTTTGTGCATCTAAAATTTTTGTGACTTTATCCGTACTTAAATTGAATCGATGCACATCCTTTTTCAAATTTTCAATATCATTTGTGAGCATTTGTTTTTTGGTTTTAAGAGTACGAACCATAGTAAGAGTAATAGCATGAGCCTTATCAAGAGAGTCATAAGAAGTAAATAATTTATCTTTTTCTAGTTTAAGCTCTTTATGCTCCTTTTTCAAATTCTTGTATTTAATAATCAAATTTTGAAACTCATTTTGCAATTCATCAAAATCACATTGTAATTCATCAACTAATGAAGAAGATGAAGCATTAGAGCGTACCTCGGTATTTCATCGTCTATGGCCATAAGACCATGTTCGGATTCTCCTTCCTCATCGGTTGTTTCAAGTAATTCATCCCAAGTTTTGACGTCCGCATTTAACGCCTTCTTTTTCGGAAAAGGCTTTTTCTTCTTTTGTTCCTCTTCCGCTAATTTTGGGCAATCGGCTATGTAGTGCCCGGATTTTCCGCATTTGAAACAAGAATTGTCTCTTGGCTTTCTTGCTTTATTTTTGTTTACAAATTTTGCAAATTTTCTAACAAGAGCCGCCGTTTCTTCATCATCCTCATCACTAGCATAATAAACATTATTAGAAGAAGATGCTAAGCCTTTAATAATATTTTGCGTACCCGGTTTAGAGGTGGATGGTTGAGAATTTTTCTCTCCTTGAGATATACTTCATAAATAAGGAGGTTCCCAATGAGCTCATCAAACTTGAGTGTCTCAAGATTTTGAGCTTCCGTGATTGCCGTCACCTTTTCGGACCATGAGTAGGGGAAGGGCATTTAAGACTTTGGTCACCTTATCTTCTTCGGAGATGACCTTTCCAAGAGCCACAAGAGGATTGACAATGTTGTCAAGCCTTTCCACCATTTTTGATATGCTTTCACCATCATGCATATTGAAATTTTCAAAGTCTTTCACAAGCATTGTTTTTCTTGCTTGCTTCACTTTCTTTGTGCCCTCATAGATGGTTTCTAATTTTTTCCAAACTTCATGTGCCGACCATATGCCTCTTATGCGATTATATTCGGTGGCGGTAAGAGAGAAATGTAAAATATTTAAGGCCTTACCGTTTAGAGAGAAAGCCTTTTTGTCATTTTCATCATACTCCTTGAATGGCTTGGGAGTTGTGGTACCATCCTCCAATTTTGTTGTTGGTTGAGCAACTCCTTCAATGACCACATTCCAAATATCAAATCCGCATCCTTGTAGAAAGCACTCCATGCGGTCTTTCCAAAATGTGTAGTTGTTGGCATCGAATAGTGGTGGCTTGTTGGTGGAGGCGCCGGTGGTGAGATAAGCTTCTAGCCATGGATCTTTCCTCTTTACTCGGAACGAGTTAGCCAAAGAGTTTGGCTTTGATACCACTTGTTAGTCCAATTGGCTACGATAATCTAGAGGGGGGGTGAATAGATTATGCCGATTTTTCGCAAATCACCCTCTTTTTCGAATCAACAAGCAAATGACAAGAATGTAAATGCAGAAATTAAATAACACTCGTTAATTTAAACAGGTTCAACCCACCTAGGGCCTAATCCTCTACCACCCCAGTATCTCCGGGATGGATTTCAAAAAGAAAAAAAATTTATTAATTACCACAATTAATACAACACCTTGAGGATCACCACAATCCTCTTACAACACCTTCAAGGAGATTACCACAATCTTCCTTCACCACCTTTGAAGAGTACCACACTCTTCAAACACCTATCACCTAGATCACCCAAGTGTATTCTTACCACAAGAATACTCACAAGGATGTCTTGTGTTGAATGATGGACAAAATTCAAGATTACAACTCTATGAAACCAATACAAAGATTGAGTGCAAGTGTAATCAAGAATCAAAAAGCCTAGACCTCAAAGATGTGCAAGTGAAAGTACTTAGGCTATTACAACAAGAATGTAAAAATGAAAGCTTGAACAATTTGCAGATTTCTTGTTGTGTGTTTTGCTTGTATGTGTTGTGTCTTGTGTCTTCAATTCATCCTCTATTTATAGGGAAGTCTTCACCAACATAGGCTCCCTCTATCTTCATCTTTTGTCTACAAAAGAAGATCACAAGATGTAAAAATATTGTACAAAAATCAAAAGTAAATCTTGCTGTCAAGAATTTTAAACAGCATCATTTTGCTATCACAAAATATCATAGGGCGACCGGTTGCCCTGTTGAAGATTTCGACCGTTTGAAAAAAATAGTGCGATCCAGGTAGAGGTTGCAGGGGCGTGCGACCGGTCGGGGGTCGGCCGGCCGCCGAGGGTGCGGACCGGTCGGCCCTCCCCCCGGACCGGTCCCCCTCCTCGTTTTTCAAAGACTGCATGTTCTTTCGTGTTTTCTTTTCTTGTGTACATGTCGACCATTTGGGGCGACGGTCGACCTCCAATTTGAAATGTTTTCGGATTTTTTTTCAAAAATAAACTTCAAGAAATACTCCAAAAAATTAGTAAAAACATTTTAAATCATTTGGGAGTATTTGGACAACATTTATAAACATAGTTTTGGTGTAAAAACCAATATAAACAAAATCATCAAAAGTGTTGTCCAATTTTAATCAAATTAAAAACTCTAAGAAATACTCCAAAAATTAGTAAAAACATTTTAAATCATTTAGGAGTATTTGGACAACATATAAAAACATTGTTTTGGTATAAAAACTCATTTAAACAAAATCATCAAAATCTTGATAAAAACATTTATCTAACACTACACCTATCGAAAGTTTTTTGTTTAATTTGTTTGCCAAATTTCAGCCTTTTTAATATTAGCTTAACGGAAGTTCTTTTTAAAGTTTGTTTCCCAAACTTCAGTCTTTCAATTCTAACACTCAAAAAATAGAAGTTGAGAAAACTGAAATTAAAATATAATATTTTGTTATTTTTTGTTTTGATCAATGAATTATTTTCCCTAACATTGATTAACTAGTTAGTTTTAAATATTTATATATGACAATAGAGGGCCCCTTTTTTTCCCACACCGAACTCTTGGAAACATAAGAACGACCCGATTTGCTGGATTTGTTACTATAGATTTGAAATCTTCAACTTGAAATCTATAAATAAAGACTAAGGTTGCTATTGATATCCTTTCATTTCGAAAAATATTTTTCTGCTAGAAAATAATGTGAAAAAAATTTTGAAAAAAGAATGAATTTTGAGAGTGTGATTGAATGAGATGAAAATGTAATAATAAAAATTGATGTGATATAGAAATAGTAAAATAATGATTGGATATGACTCATAATTAGAAATATGTGAGTGGATGTATAATGAAATGTGACGCTTGAGGTCGAAGAGGGCATGGAGTGATTGCCAGTGTAAAGAGAAGGCACGGACAGTAAGCGGCTCCTGGCAGGCTTCTAGGCGGAGGGGGACATGAATAAACTAATCTCACACTCGAAGAATATGAGATTCTGATACTGTACATGTATGGGACTATACAATTAAGGAGAGCTTAAAAGATTTGAGGGGTACTACTCATACCCAACAAGATGCATCTTTTTTTTTGATTTGTCATCTCATAGAAACTCCGGAGCAATTATGGGATGGGTGACCCCTTGGAAGCTGCTCTCAAGGTGCTCATGAGTGAGGACAAAGCGCACTGGAAAGACTCATGTTGATTTATGGGGACAATAGTCGATCTGAAAGGCGGTCCGTTATAAATAATACATCATTTAAATATATTTGTAATATTTAAATTAATCTAATAATTACTCAAAAGTTTCTTATAAGTATAATTTAAATATTATATAAATGACAAAATAAAAATGTTAATTATATATAAATATACTAAGTATTACTAAAAATATTTTAATTTATGTAAGTTATAATCTAAGAAATATATAATTCATATATTTTAGTTTTAAATAATAATCTAAATATAAGTATTAATATAGTTCACATAAAAATATACAAATTATATTAAATAACTATCTTTAATTTATGTAATGATTAAAATTAATTAGTATAAAGCACTTTAAATGAGATTTTTATATAATCTAAACATAAGTATAAGCACAATTCATATAAAAATAATGTTCAAACAAGTCGTATTTTATATCCGAAGAATTATTTCATATTTGTATTTTATACATACGTCTATGTGTCAGTATTTAATTGCTTCTGTATTTTTGCCGATTTTTTACTGTAACTTTTAATTAGTGTTCATAATATACTTGTACGTATTAAATGTTGAATTTTTTGCTTTCTGTATTTTTAACTAACTATGGTTTGGAGGATACACAATTTCGATAAATGGGTTATCTCCAAAAGTAAAATTTCAAATTAATCAACATGATGGCTTTTGCCTTTTCTTTATTGTGAATTTTGTTTGTGCTCTAATAATTACCACCAAAATACATCGATACATAGTTTCTGAAAAATGCATTAAAGCCTCAACCTATACAATCTCATGGCAGAAACTCCCCATCTACCCTCAACAGCCCTTCTTTTTTCTCGCCCTCTACTGTAAAAGAAAAATTAGTAGGAGAAATTCACAAAAGAAAAAAAATAACTCATATTATTTACAGTTTCATAGACAAATTCCAGGCAAGAGACGTGTGCATTTTTATATACCCCCCAATCATTTATGTCTCCAACTCAACATAGCTCAGAAAAGGTCATTCATTTAAACATTTTGTAATTCTTCTATTTATTGTTTTTGCCTCAATTTCCTCTCCTTAGGGTTTTTCTTTTCACAGCTTCACCCCCACAATGGCAAACTTCATTTCTTGCTATACAGAACAAAATATTCTTACTTGATACTTCTCTACGCTCTTGTTCTCCTATTTTTCTCCTTTTTTTTTTCTAGTTCGTAGCAACCCTTCTTCTTTATATGCACAAAAGTCATGTCTAGTTTGTACCATCAGAATTTGAACTTCTCACCAGCAAGAAATATCTCTTCTCCACAACTAATTAAGACCAACTCAGATGTTGAAAGGTAATACCAATTCTTGTTTTGTGTTATAAGATTCTTGATTCTTGTGTGTTTGATGTGAAATATTGTTCATTTATGGTGTTTTTCATTACTTTGCAAGTATTTGCAAGAGTTGTTGGGAGAAAGGCAAAAGCTTGGACCCTTCATGCAAGTACTTCCCATTTGTAGCCGACTCTTAAATCAAGGTTAGCCTCTATGATCAACTTTCGGATCTAATTTTACTGTTTTAGGCATTTCAATTTGCTTTTTCTATGATTTCTTCTGTCTTTATGTTATTCACATGTTTACGCTGATTCTATTAATGGTTGTAAATGTGCATATATCTTAATACTGTGATATTTAAGTAGATATAGCATTGGTTATGATTTCTATCTAATTTGTGGCATATATTTTTCAGATAATTTGTTTTCATGATTATTGAAGTTAATGATTTTCGAATGAGCTTCAATATTCTTTCGTGTCGTCGATGGCTTACTTAATTGATGATTTGCTTCAGTTTTTCCTCTTAACAAAGAAAACAAATCCTTCCTTTGCTAGCATGGGAAGTAATGGTGGTGGTTGGCATTTGGTGGTGAGTGGTGTGTTTTGATGTCATACGTTACGTGCATGTAATAAGACAAAAGCATTTCCCAAATGATGCTTTTGTCGTGTGATGAAGTGCACTACAAAATGTTATTCATGTGATAGACTACTACGTGTTAAAGCACCTGCACACTTCATGTGATAGAGCAATTTGTTAACTTTCTCTATTTTTTCATGGTAATGGTATCCGCACTCTTCACGTGAAAGATCATTGTTTCATGGTAATAGTATATTATGTATTCATATCTAACAATGTTAAGCTTTACAATTGGATGCGGCGTTTTTAATGTTGCAATACATTTTTGTCATAATTGTGATTTTACTTTAAAAAAATTACATCTAAAAGTATGAAGTTTTGTAATAGAGGAATAAGATTAATTCTTTTCATGATTGTTGAAGTTTCCTTATGTTGTGAATGTCGAATTACTTCAAGATACATTTATATTATCCATTTGTAGCTTAATTGATTCATAATTTCTTATTAATAATAGGTTCACATTCCTTGCTTTTAATAGCATGGAAAAAATAATGTTGGTGGTTTACATTTGGCAGTGGGTCTGCTTCATATGTTATGCTTTTGAAATACAAGAAAAGCGTTTGTCTAAATAATTTTTTTGTTACAAATTAACAAAAATATTCATTAGGCAAGACTATAGTGATATGTGTCAAAAACAACATTCTCCACGTGACTGAACAATATATATGTTGTTTAACTTGTACGTGACAAGGTTGGTGGTTAACACATATTTAGTGGTACCAAGTTACACAAAAAGGAAATCATCTTTTTCACAATTTTGTTTGAGTCACAAATTTGAGTATCAGCAAGAGTAAATTTTGTATCAAGCATAAAAATTTCAAAAGTGGTTTCTCAATGATTCCACCTTATGCATAGGTATTTTTAATAATATATTATAAAATTTTGGGTCTTGACATTATTTTCTCTCATGACTATTAAAGTTTTCTTGTGCAATAAATTTTTAATGACACTTCAATATACACTTATAATATGAGTCAGTAGCTAAATCATCTGTCATGATTTCCTTAGCGATGTTGAGAACCCCTTACTTTTAGCATTTTAAAATGCAATTTATTTTCATGCATGATGTTTTTGAAATATGATAAGCACATTCTCAAAAGACGATATAGTTATGCATTGAAGTAAAATAACGTGTTCTTTGAGTGAATGCCATGCGTTAGAGCACATAATTCTTCACGTGATAGAGCAATAATATGTTATTTTATCATTTCATGACAAGGATAAGTTTATGTAGCACATTTATAATATGAAGTTACCTAAAATGAAAATGAAATCTTTCAGTTTAATGATATCCTCAATTTTGGACACAGTTGGTGATTTTATTAAAATGTTCGAGTATGAAAGTATGAAATTTTGGATATGGAGCAAATCAGCGGAGAAAAGGAATAATAAAAGTTGTTATGTGACGGATAAACTTTAGCATTATTTAATTCCTTAACACATAAGAAGTAATGAACCTTCACTTTGAGAAGTCTCATATTTAGACAATTAGACCCCAATATTTCACTTTCCTTTAATTTGAGTTTAGTTTGTAATGTTTTCTAATTGTTTATGACCAACGATCCACTATTCAAGTAATTCCATTTTTAACGGAAAGAGATTTTCTCCATTATCTATATGCCTTTTTGTTTGATTTTGTTTTGATGGTCAAAGCCCTAACTATATTCTTGACATCTGCGCATGTATAAGAATTCTTATTAAATAACTATTATTCTAATGGCAGAAATATTGAGTGTTTCTGGAAAAATGTCCAACCACGGATTTAGCGATTATGACAGACTACAACGTGGTAGTCCATCTCCCGTGTCTTCTTTAGATGTTATGCCTGATTTTGGAGGAAAAATATTAGGCAATTGGAATGGGAATGGCTGGAGCAGCATTCAACATGAGGTGAGCCAAGAATTAATTTGCCAACCAAATATGAAACCCTTAAAAAATTCATCTACACACATTATCCTCGCTCTTTTTGTTGATTATTAAAGATTCTCTAAAACTTCTGGTCCAATTTCTTCCCTTTATTCTTTGAATTGGTTCATGAATATTTTTTCGCAAATATATCCATGTTTGTGCTTGGTATCTCATTAATGAAAAATTGTATCTTTGAGAAAAAGTGAGATCATATAGTTTATACATAAGAGAATGATATTTAAGAATGTGTTTGAAAAGTGTAACATGCCTCTTTTTGTGAAAAAAAAAGTGTTTGGATATGGATATACTTTTGAAAAGTGAATATGGAATTGTTTTGAGAAATATTCACAAACAAACACATGTATGTGGAAAAAATGTGTCTTGCCATAGATTTCTCTAAATCATTCCATAAGCAATCACTCCCTTCGTTTCTTGGTCTTTTAGAAGTTACTAGTGTAACACATATCATAACAAAATGAATTTGTCTGCAAACCTAAAATGCATTTTCTATTCTAAGCTTCCATTTTAGAACTGCTCTGAAATCTTGTAGTAGGAGGGAGACATTAATGATCTTATACAAACTTAATAATTAATATGACTCATTAAAACCAAAGAAGAGAATAAAGTGATGACACTAGTTCATAGTTAAAAAGCCAACATAAGATTCAGATGGTGGTGAACATAAATTAGAGTTGGTTTGAAATATTTCTCCATCTAAGATCATAGCTTCTTGAATTTCTTAGGTTTCTACCTTTTCAATTCATATATGGATTCACAGTTCTATGAATATATTTTCCTGTTACGCAAAGTTATATTATTTTGGTGGGAGTTGATGAATGAATATTTTACTCATTTTGCTTAAATAATTTCCAAACTACAAAAATGGAAGGAAATATAACCTTTCTTCAATTGAAAAATTTTACAAGTAAATCATAACATAATCAGGAAAACATGAAATGCATGAGTAACTTAAATAGAATACTGTTTCTTCAACTACAATCGATAATTCACCAACTTCAAATATTTGCTGCTTTTTCACGCCATTATGATTATTTTCCATAACAATACTAGGATCACTTAGCATTAGTGACCTAAGATATGATATTATTATATGAAGGCTATAATCTATCTCTTTTAATGTATCAACTAACAATTCCCTGAGTTTCCTATTGTTATAAGCTCTGTTTGCATATATTTCTATGGCCTATTTCAAGATTCAAATGAAGTTATCTCTTTAAGAAGCAATATTAACAATCTTTCATTTATCTTGCATTGCACTATACATACATGAGGATGTTGAGGAAGCAAGAATACTTAAGAAAGAAACAATATTGGCTTTGTTTTATCTTCCTCGAATACTTAAGAAAGAAACAATATTGGCTTTGTTTTAGTTTGTGATAAAGTCCTCATCATTTTTTGTTCACAAATTGTTTCTTTGTGGCCTTCTAATACTGCATTATTCATTTTCACGCATCTTCATGCTACTTATTATACTAAGAATTGGTATCTTTTTGTAACAGCGACTGGGTAGTCCACAAGTTATGACTATCGACTGGAAACCACCTGGAAGCCCAAGTTCATTCCTAATGAAGCGTGTTTTACGCTTGGACATACCTGTTGATAGATATCCAAATGTAAGCCTTAGGATGCCTCTCCTGCTTTGTTTTCAACTAAGCAGAATTAGAATCTCGGGGTTCAATCTATTTGTAATCATTTTTGAAAATAAGTTCTAGAACTAAGTTTCGTAAATTATTTCTGGAAAAATAGTTCAATTTTGTGGGAAGACTTTTGGGTCCTCGAGGAAACTCATTGAAGCGCGTGGAAGCTTCTACTGGTTGTCGTGTCTTTATCAGGGGAAAAGGTTCAATAAAGAATGTTAACAAGGTAAAATGTGAGTGTGCATGTTTGTGTGTGTTTGTTTTTGTGTATTATATATATGGATAATTGCAAAAAACTATCGATGAGATTTGAGCTAATAACAAAACAACCTGAGATTTTTGAAAACTACAAAAATTCCCTTAAGGTTTGGTTCTGTATTACACTTTATCCCTTTATAAGCAAAAATATTTCAAAAACCCCATTTGTTACCCCCTTACATTTTAAGATAGAATCAAATATCGGGGAACTATGGATTTTTTTGTAATTATCTCAAACCTTAGGTATAGTTTTTATAATTATCCCTTATATATATTGGGGTAGCTAAAAGGTGAATTTTATGATTTATAATCAAATTATTTCTAGAGTTGACACCTTTATTTATTATTAGATGATGCTTATATTCTTGTTGATAATTGTTGGTTTCATTATTTATGCCTACATTTAAAGGAGGAGAGCCTGAGGGGAAAACCAGGCTATGAACACTTGAATGAACCATTGCATATTTTAATTGAGGTGGAGGCCACTGAAGTACCTGCCCATCTTGTTGATGTTCGACTGAAACAAGCAAAGGAGATCATTGAAGAGCTGCTCAAACCTGTGGTAAAAATTGATGTCCATTCATTTTGTTTTTAAAATATCACTGTATTAAATCTAAACCGTAAACAATATAATAAGTATCATTAGTTCTAAATCCTTGAAAATCTTATTTTTCTTACTACCTGGGTACTTGAGCCACTATTTCATGCGTCAAAAATAAATCGATAATTATCTATATATTAAAATGAACTTCATGATGTGATGTAGTCGCTCGTTGTATCTCATCAAAATTAAGTGATACTAGGAGTACTTGGGGAGTATTTGCAATCACGAAAAACGTGATTGTCCGCTTTTGGCAAAAAAAAGTAGTTTTTACTGTTACTGATTCTGCATAATTTAATCATAATCTAAAAGCAGGGAGACGAGTGCTTTAAGTTTTCTATTTTGCTTCTGGTTTGATTTTTATAAATAAATAAGCATTTTTACAAATTATTCACCAAACACTCTCAATTTCTGATTTTCAATCCTTCTAATTTTATTTTTAATCACTTCTTCTAAAAGCAAAAGTTTTTGCAAAAACTCCCACTCATATCTATGGATATTCTTTATGGCACTTGAGAGTACATGTGACATATAAAATACAAGCTATCAAGAAAATATATTCCTTTTTGCTCTGATCAATTTCTCTTCTCACTGGCAAGTTGCAATTTATGGAATTTTTACATGCAACCTCAACTTTGAGTTTTTGCCAAGTTATATTCTTAATCATAATATGAATCACTACATTTCAAGCTTGGATTCGATCAAAGTCAACATTGTATTAGATTGTATCAGGACTTCAAGATTGGAAGTTCTTTAAAAAAACTAAGCACGGAGGGCTAATTACAAAAAAAAAAAAAACGGAATTATTTAAAATTGCAAAAAAAAAACTCTTGAAGTTTGATTCCAACTTATATTTTCCCCTTTATAAGTAAAAAAATATTTCAAAAACCCTCTTGACATTTATAAAAATGTTATCATTGCCCCCTTAAATTTAAGACAGGATCAAGTCTGAGGATTTTTTTGTAATTTTGAAATATATTTGGGTTTTTTTGTAATTATACCTTATAATTATTGTCTTTCAAGTCAAATTAAAGCTTATGTATTCAATATATGTGAATAATAAGTGTAGGTAGAAATATTTATTTTGGTTGAAATGCAGGACGAATCTCAAGATTTGTACAAGAGACAACAACTTAGAGAACTAGTGATGCTTAACAATATCCGAGAAAAGAGCCCCCAACCCGGTGGAATTGTATCTCCCTTCACTTTCGGTGGAATAAAACGTCCCAAAACCAGTTGGTAAAGGATTTCTCGTTTATGCTAAGAAGTTGTGAACATTTTAATGCCATATTTGCAGTCGAAGACTAGTCTCATCAACCGGACAAATGAACTTGAAATGTACGAATCATATGTGACTGTAAAAATGACGATTAAGAGATGGAATGTTTTTACTGCTTTGGTTATTAGTTGTTGTTAAAGGAGCCTTGTATGATAGTTATTGGATTATTTGTTATTTTAATCATTTTTGTGTGTTGGGTTTTGACTGGTAAAACTGCATTTTGAACCATTATGGTTTGTGGATACATTTCTCAGCTACTATTATTGATTTTAGTGTAATTTTTAGCTTCTGAGACTTGCAGACTTCTACTCTACATTTTTAAACATGCTATAAGAATGATGATGGCATGTATGATTCATATGTAGTCGCCTTTCTAAATAGTGTCTGATAACTGCAAAAATGATCAAGATTTACTTCCAATGGACCTGTCCCAAGAAATAGGCGAATAATATTGTGTGTAGGCTATAAGCGTGGTATTCATTTGACCACATTTTGTGGGGTAAAAGACTTCATAAGTATGAAATTTAAACGCAAGTAATCCCATGGTCATGTGTCAATATATGTAAATATATATGTAGGGGTTGGGTTATATGAGACCAATTATACGGTGAGTCCGTAGGAACACATCCTATCTTTTGATCTATTATAATCAACTGCCCAAATTAAACCTATTTAATATATATTTGTTACCTTATTAGAAAATACCAGGGCAAATTAGTCAACAACAAAAAAAGAACAAATTACCTTATTAGAAAATACCAGGGCAAATTAGTCAACAACAAAAAAAGAACAAATTAGACTAAATATGGATGGTTACAACTAAGATTTGAAGAAGATTTCATTAATATTTCTCTTCCATCCTACATGTCTTTTACCAAAAAATAGCATCCATTAAATTTCAAAACACCTACAAAACAATAATAAAACCGGTGATCTTATCTAACACCTTCAGCTTCGACTCCATTATTCCCAGAAAATTGCAGAACACCATACGAGAAGAAAAAAAGAGACGCTTGAAATTGCAACAATTTCATCTTCATATTAAACCACTTTCCACAAACTGAATATCTTTGAGCAATAATTGTAATCTACATAAGCAATTACAATGTACAAAGTATGCAAATGTGAACATCTGTGCAATAAACAAAAATAAACATACTAAACAAACAATATTATTATACTAAATAAGCAATAAAAGAAAACTAATTGTGCACCTGAAATACCTCGTAAAAAAATACATATGCAATATTTGTAAACTAAATAACCAATTACACAAACTAAATATGCAACATGTACCAAGTATGAAATAAACAAAATAAACATACTAACTACGCAAAGATCGTTATACTAAATATGCAATAGAAATAAACTAACTATGCAATATAGAAAAATTCATACTAAATATATGTATGCAATATTTGTAATCTAAATATGCAATTACAAAATACTAATATGCAACATGTAAATTTCAAAATAAGCAATAATTGTGTACTAAGTATGCAACGGACAAAATAAAAAATATTAATAAGTATTATCATTACACTAAATATGCAAAAAATAAAAAGTATGCAATATAGAATGTCAATATGTCAAATCCTATATATATATAATATAAATGATAGTGTATTATTTTCAATTTAAAAAAATGTTTATAAGTTCTTATATTAAATCTTATAAAAAAAATTAAGCAGTTATTATTAGTTTAGGTAAATAAGTTCTGTGGGATCAACCTTGTACTTTAATGGTAGGGATGACAATGGGTAGGGTACCCACCCATTTAAGAGTATCCATACCCGAACCCTATACTATTATTACTACCCGTACCCATCCTAAACCCTATTAAGAAATTACACATATTACCCGTACCCGTCCTAAACTCATTTGCTAATACCCGCATGCTACCCAAACCCGCTGTTGGGAAATCTATTTTATAGATTAATGAACGCCATGTAAAACTTAAACTGGAAAGTTGGCACCCCATTTTCCTTGTAATTTTCATTGTAATAGATAGGGTTGGAAAAGCTGAGTCAAGTCAGCTATGCCTGGAATACCAAGAAGTCAATTGAAGACTGAAGTGAAGACTCCGCTGTGGAACAGCTGAGTACGGCCAAGAAGGAAGATCAAGAACTTGACTGAAGATGTATTAGTTGAGGAACAGTTGTGTGAAGTGTCAGTCAAAGTCATCTCGAGAAGCCAAGTCACAAGTTGAAAGTGACAATTGAGTCTTCAAATGATTGGAGCAGACTCAAGTCACTTGGGAAAATAGGCAGCAGCCAACATAAGTCAACTAAAAGTAATCCGCTGCATAGAAGTCAAGAACATTACTTAAATAAGTAATACGTCCATGTCGCAAGTCTTAAAGTGCTTGTCCCAGAAACGTGCAAAAGGAATAAACCAATGGGAAGCACTGCACCTCGTGTCAGAATCTGAAAAGCTGAACATTCATTTAATACGAGGAAAGGTCTACAACTCAAGATTGAAGACCAAGAAAGGACAAGCCAACGAACACTAGTGTCTTTTGAAAATCAGCCTATCTCTTCAACGGGAAGATTTTTGAAAGTTCACTATAAAAGGCTGAGGAAATTCATTGAGAAGAGGTTACCTTGCACACCTGAGAAATCAAGCAATATTCAAACTATAACCTGCAAATATTCTCAAAGATATTCAAGCATATCCTCAGGCCTGAAACTAGAAGGAAATTAATCCAACACAAAGCTGTGAAGGAAAGATAACTTCAAACTGTTGAAGAGGAAACTTTTGAAGAATCAAAAGGGGTCTACTTTCCAAGGAGGATTGTAGGAAGGTTCAAGGTCGAACCAGTATCAAGTTATTGGAGGGCTTTGTGATCAAATCAAAGAGCTTGAGAAAGTGAGTCAAGTAGCAAGCGGTTGCCTGAAAGAAGTTTCGAGTCGGACGAAAAGTCGGTTGTGTGATCAAGGCGTCTACATGACTATTCACCACTTTGTAAACCGATCATTACTTAGTGGATTCCTCCAGGAGTTGGAGAAGAGAGGATTAGAATAATTACCCCATCTTCGAACATCTATAAAAATTAACTTTGTCATTTATTTTTCAGCACATTTACATTTCTGCATATCTACTTTATATATGTTGTTAAACTTATTTGCTATCCAAAACTGATTCATAACCAAGTGCTAAAATTAAGTGTTAAAACAAGTTTAAAACAAATCAAAGGGTGTTAAGTCTTCCGCTGATAAAACCAACACACCAAGTTAAGTTTGAGTTAAACAATGAAGTTATTCTATCAACAATGCTCTATCGAAGTCCGTTGAGTGGCTAACTCATTTGAATAACTAACTTAGTTGTCCCTCAAGGACTTAGTTGTTTGTGTTAACTCTGTAATTTCTTTAAAAGGACTAAATCGAAAATTTGGTAAGGTTTATTCAACCCCTCCCTTCTAAACCTTACTCACACCCCTTGGGACCTACAAGTGGTATCAGAGCGGTTGGTTCATTGAGCCTTCCGCCCTTGTTACTGAACTAGATCTCTATCTTTTCTAAAAAGATTTTTAACACTTGTACTTTCAAAATCTCTTACTCTTAGCAAAGTTATTATCATGGAAGCAAATTTGACACGCATTCCTATGTTCACTATATTGAGGAATTTGATGATTGGAAAATTTGTATGCATGATCATCTATCCGCTTTACATGATGAAATGGGGCTAGTGATAGAGGATGGGCCACCGCAAATACTTAAGGTGAACACAAATTGTAAGAATAGCATTTGTAGTAGCGTACAGATGAAGATGACATCACCCATGGTTGAAAAGCCAAGGACCGAGTGGACTAACGATGACAGAAAAGAGATACAACTTGGACAATGTGGCCAAAGACATACTCTACAAGACATGGACAAAGCAATGTTCAATAAAGTCAAATCTTGCAAATCTACAAAAGAAAATGCAGGATAAATTAACTTTAATTTGTGAAGGATCTCGACCAAATTAAAGAAAATAAATTGTCATTGTTGTACAAAAATTTGAAAATTTTAAAATGCTTGCAGTGAAACTCGATCACCGATGCTAGATTCACCTGAAATCACAAATGAGCTATCAAAGACTTGGGAAAGAATATACACAAAAGGAAATGTGTATGGAAATTTTGAGGAGCCTCCCGCTGAATGGGAAATGAAGGTCATGTCCCTGAGACATTCAATGAACCTCACACCAACATCCAATCATGAGCTGTTCTCAGATCTCAAAGCCTATGAATTTGAGCTGAGAAGAAAAGAGCAAGAGGAGATAGTTGTACATAAGACAGTTGCACTTATAGTCAAGGAGGGAAAGAGAGCTGAAGTCAAGGAAGCCATAGACCAGGAGAAGATTGCCCTGATGGTCAAAAGATTCAACAAGTTCTTCAATAAGAACTATAAAAGAAACAAGGGTGAATCCTCCAGGAGACATTCAGCTCCCTCCAAGTCAAAGGAAGACAGGCCACGCAAGAGAGCTGAGCATCAAAGGGTTGAGTATCAGAGAGCTGATAACCCAAGGACAGAAAGAGCTGATCAAAGAGCTGAGAACCTATGTTGGAATTGCAGACAACCAGGACATTTTGCAATTGACTGTTCCTATCCACCAGTCAATAAATACAGGAATAAAGAAGAAAGAAAAGTCTTCAGAGAAAGAAGACAGGAAAAGAAGAAAGCCATGTTGGCCGCCGAGATCGCCGAGACAAACTAAGTCTAAAGAAGACACGGACAGAGAGTAGTGAAGTTTCGACTACTCAAGTGATTCTCAAGAAAAAGCAATGATTTGTCTTTTGGCTAAAGAACAAGATCAACCAGACCAAGAAGATGAGGTACACTCTAACTCTTCTCATTCAGATTCAAGTGATAGTGATTGTGACACACACACTCCATCACCCACTGATCTTTATGATTCATTAGGCAAAATGATTAAAGACTTTGAGCACATAAAATCCTCACACACACTTATAAATGAGGAAAAACAAATAAAAGCTAAAACTCACAAATGACTAATGAGCCGAGTACTCTAAGTCACATAGCCGATGAGAACAAAGAGTCAAGGCCGAAAATGCCAAACTAATAGCAGAGATAGCTACTATAGAAAAGAGAGAAAATGATCTTAAAAATGTGATTGCTTTATTTACAAAGGCATCCAAATCATGAATGACCTTATCATGAGTCAAAAAGAATGTGGAGATAAGACAGCATAGATTCAATTCCTTTGTGTCAAACTCCTAGAGTGATTTTGGAAAAAGGATCTTGAGCAATGAAGCATCTCAAAACCCAAAACACCAAATGTTGCACCCACATTCATTCCAAAGCACAATCACAAACAAAGCGGCCTTGGATATAAAGGAAAGGAAAACAGATTGAGTATCTTCGAGAGGACGGTGAGAAGAAATCCAACTCAAAGAACTCCAAATAGAAAAGTACTGTGAAGAATAAACAGAGCTACCAAAAATCCAGACATTTTATCAAAGAAACTCATATGATGGGAATGGTAGAAACTACCAAGCCAAGCTGATTGGAATAATGTGAAAAATCAAAGAAAGACCAATGGAATACAAGCCAGATGGCAAAGACCTAAACCTCAAAGAAAGGTCATTCCAAAGGCAAAAGAGTTATTTTCAAAGACACATATGCACCCAGGCACTACACTTAAATATCACAACTACCCAAAGAAGGCAATTGCTAAAACACACACATAGGCATACGACAAAAGAGACAGCTTGTATGAACCTAAAGCCCCAAGCAATTTGCTAAAGTGAATTATGATTATGGCACAGATAGATGGCAACCTCTTAAAGTCAAGTCATTTGGCTATAGGTTGGTTGGATCATCTTACAAAGACTAACCCTCAGGACCCAGGCAAGTATGGGTACCAAAAACTAATTTCTTGATTGCAGATTCAAGGAACACCGAGTGCCAAGGAACCTGGTACATGGATAGTGGTTGTTCCGCATATATGACAGAAACAAGAAAAATCAAAATTCAAGGAGATTAGAGGTGCAAAAGTCATATTTGGAGGAAATGAAGCTCCAGGGGAAATAAAGGCAATCGGATCCATCAAGAAGAATGGATTAGAGATCACAGATATTGCTTATGTTGAAGGCCTTAACTTCAACTTCATCAAGAGCATCACCAACTTCGTGACAAGGGCTATAATGTTGGATTTAATATGGGAGTGTGCCGATTAAAGATATCAATCAAATGAAATAGTGTCGCAAGGATCTAGACGTAAGAATATGTATGTGGTAGATCGGTCATCGCCACACCAAGCACTCCGTCATAGCAAAAAGCACATCCAATCAAGTTGGTTGTGGCACAATAAGCCGAAGTCATCGAACTTCAAGACAATCAACAAGGGAGTCATCTTGTGGAAGGATTGCCAGACCCAGTGTACAAGAAGGAAAGTGTATGTGATGCATGCCAGATGGGAAAGCAGATCAAATCTTCATTCAAGGAGAAGCCTAGTCCTTCTTCAACAAGGATATCAGATCTGTTGCATATGGATTTATTTGGTCTAGTTGAACCAGTCAGCATAAGTGTAAAGAAATACACCTTAGTGGTGGTGGATGATTATTCAAGATATACATGGACAATCTTCATGTGCAAAAAGAAGGAAACTTTGCATAAGTTACCTCAGCTGATGAAAAGAGTCAAACCATTATAAAGATAAGGTCTGATATAGGAACTGAGTTTGTCAATGGGATAATCACTCAGTATTGTGTTGAAAATGGTATTGCTCATGAGTTATCTGCAGCAAGAACTCCACATCATAATGGAGTAGCTAAAAGAAGGAACAACTCTCAAGGAAGCCGCAAGTGACCATGTTAGTCAAGTCGGATGCTAAGAGATTTTGGGTTGAAGCCATCAACACGCATGCTATACTCAAAATAGATACATGATAAACAGCAATTGACCAAGACTCCTATGAAATATGGATAGGGGAGAAAGCCAAATATTGCATATTTTAGAATATTTGGATGTAAATGCTTCATCCACAACAATGGCAAGGATAATCTAAAGGCTTTTGATGATAAAGTTGATGAAGGTATCTTTTTGGGATACTCATTGAGATCAAAGCCTCTGAGTGTTGAACAAGAGGACTATGGTCACGTAAGAGTCTATCCATGTGGTTTTTGATGAACCTAATGTGAATGGAGAAGACATTGAAGAGTTACCGATAAGTCAATCACCAACTATGCGTAAGAGTCCTTATGTTGAAGTCAAGTAAGAATAATCAACCAAGATGAAGATGAGATAGTCAATCTCAAAGACAAATGGAAAGTCTGATTGAATGATGATGAAAGAGTCGCCAAGACAACACACGCAGACAGGCAGTTGAACCTAACCGACTTGCTTCAACTTCGATGTGAGATAGCCGAGAGACCATCCACCAGAGCTAGTCATTGGAGATGTTAGAGATGGTGTAAGAACCAGATCCAGAGTTCAGCAAGAAGCAATGTTCACTTGTTTTATTTCCCAAATAGAACCAAAAGATGTGTCTCAAGCATTGGATGACACACATTGGATTCAAGCCATGCAAGAAGAGCTGAATCAATTTGAAAGAAACAAAGTATGGGAATTAGTGCAGAGACCAACCCATCAAAATGTTATTGGCACAAAATGGGTTTTCAGAAACAAGATGAATGAGGAAGGATCTGTGGTAAGAAACAAAGCAAGATTGGTAGCCAAAGGGTATTGCTAAGAAGACGGAATAGATTTTGATGAAACCTTTGCCCCTATTGCTATATTAGAAGCAATAAGGATGTTTCTTGCCTATGTTGTTCACAAGAACTTCACTGTATATCAAATGGATGTGAAAAGTGCATTCTTAAATGGACTGTTAGAGGAAGAAGTCTATGTTGAACAACCTCCAGGTTTCGAGAAGAAGACCATTGGAGATTAGGTGTACAAGCTCAAGAAAACATTATATGGATTGGAAACAGCACCAAGAGCATGGTATGATACATTATCTCAATTTCTAACCGATAATGGATTCACCAAAAGCAAAGTGGACAGAACACTCTTCTTTAATTCAAGATGGAGAGAGTATATTGCTTGTTCAAATATATGTGGATGATATCATTTTTGGATCCACAAACAAAGAGTTGTGTGATAAGTTCTCAAACCTCATGCAAGGCAAATTTGAAATGAGCATGATGGGAGAGCTGACTTTCTTCCTAGGACTTCAAGTTAAGCAATTGAAAGATGGAACCTTCATATGTTAAACCAAGTACACCAGAGATTTAATGAAGAAATTTGGTATGGAAGATAAGTCTTCTGTGAAAATACCAATGAACACATCAGCCAAGATGGACATGGATGCAGATGATAAGGCTGTAGATCAAACAAGATATAGAGCACTTATTGGATCACTGCTCTATTTAACAGCCAGCAGACCAGACATCACCTTTGCAAAGTAGGTGTATATGCAAGATTCCAATCTGCACCAAAGGAGAGCCACATGACCGCAAAAACTAAGGAATCCTAAGATATTTGAAGGATGCCAGGAAGTTGGCTTATGGTATCCAAAGGAAGGTGGATTCAAGCTTATTGGTTACTCGACTCAGACTATGCCGATGTAGAGTTGACAGAAAAGTACTTGGTACATGTCAAATGCTTGGAAACAGATTGGTTTCCTGGTTTAGTAAGAAGCAAAACTCAATAGCCACATCCACACGGTGGGCAGAAAGTACATATACGAGCAAATTACAGCAGCCCAAGTCTTATGGATGAGACAAAGAATTAAAGATTATGAAATTGAAGAAAAAGAGATTCCAATTATGTGTGATAAACAAGTTGCTATTGCAATCAATTTAATCCTATGTTGCATTCAAGAACAAAGCACATTGATGTCATATATCATTTTATAAGAGACCATGTTGAAAAGAAAGACACCACTTTGAATATATCTCAACCGATAAAAAAGATTATCGATATATTCACCAAGCCCTTATGTGAATCAAGATTTGAAGAGCTTAAGCATGAACTAGGTTAATTGAGCTAAGTTAACACTCAAAAGACTCAATCAAGAGATGGAAGATAGAAAGTGAGAAATGAACAAGTTTTTCACATCGCCCAAGTTGAAATGTACCTATATCGGAAAGTCACCAGTATCGAGTTAGTCGATAGTCAATCGCTTAATGAAAAGAGAGAAGAAGGGTTAAGTCATTTGTGAAATGTTCGAGTCATTTATGAGCTAAGTGACAAAAACGCAAATGCTTTAAATGAGTGGGAATATTTTTATGATGACGCCAACAGAATAATGACGGGTACAAATGAAAAGCTGCACATTAAGTATGATTGTATAAAAAATGACGCCGCATTAAATGCGGTTTGACGGGCAACTGAGCCATTGATCCCGATCAAATTTCAAAAATCAAAGACATGTCCTTTCATAACCCTTAGATATTCATTTTTCCGATTCTCTCTCTCTCTCACTCCTTGAACCTGTTCATCTTCAAGCAAAAGAAAAGCAAGCTATTTTCCCTCTCGAAAATCTTAAGTGTCCTCCAAACGATTAAATCGAAGTTTTAATTGGTAAAAACTCCAAAAATGGCAATCAAGTTTAATTTCACAGCATGTCAAGCTAAATCCACTGGATCGTCCGTGGGATTTTGAAGGCATGGTAAGCGTGGTTCGGATGAAACCCTAGTGAAGTTAAGATTGCAAAATGTTGGAAAAGTCCAGTCTTAAGGATTTTCTTACTTTGGAGTACTCCACACCTATCTTGAAGAGGTGGCGCAGATTCTATGTCACAAGGAAGTACGCAGATGCGAATCAAGTCCCTATCCACCGCATGACATTAATGTGACTAAGCGATTCCTACGGAGCATCGCTTCGCTACATCCAAGGCATGAATGAGATAAACGTGGTCGATGTTGATTATTCTTTTGCATGGAAAGAGATAGCCAAACCAGAGTGTCTACGCTAAGGTGGTCTACACACCAGAAGAAATGCGAAGGATGACTATCACGAGTTGATGGATGTCATCTCAAGTGTATGAAGACATGAAGTTTGGCGCTTCAACCATTTTCAAAGACAAAGGTGATCATTGCGATCATGCGCAAAGGAAAAAATCAACAGTTTGAAGTTCGCGGTACAGCAGATCAGCTGCCAGAATCGTTGTGAATAAATCATACAATGAAGATGGATCCTTTGGAGGATCTCTGCTATGGCCTAACAGTGGTTGGCCACCCCACGTGGAAGTGAAGGGCATTCCCCTTCAACATGGAAACCTTTCCATGTAAATAAAGGATGTTAGTACAACTTCTCTCAGGAGCCTGGAAGAGAGGGCTGTGAAGAGGGCGGATACAAGTGTGGGGGAATCGGTGGGAACCTGAGGACACAAACGGTGACCTCTCCTCCCAAGAAGAAAGTCGCTTCCTCGGCACTGCTAAGAAAAAGTGCTGCCTCGGCAAAGAAAGAAAAGGATGCACTGCTCGCGAATGGTGTCACGCCCACACCGTATTCTGGCGTAGGGCTGAGTCGAGAAGGATGCCCAATCCTTCTCCACCATTTTCAGCACTTTCAAGCCCAAGAAGGCGCTTCCGTCCGTGGCAGATACCCGCCCCACCGGCCAGAGAATCAAGAGGAAAGAACTAAAATCGTTAAGACCAAACAGGATCGCTGCTTTCGTGAGCGTGAGTGATGGGGCTGACCGTTACTCACCGAGAAAGTTATCTCGAGACCACCGACACCAGAAGTGCGCTTCCAAGAATAGGATTTAAACCGCCAAGCTTCAGCAATACGAACTGAACGAAGCATGCCTGATG